>CAVNYN010271040.1:0-34263 GCA_963692815.1 Nyctanthes arbor-tristis
ACGCTCTTCCGATCTTGGTTTTCTATCCATAACATAAAAATAGCCGTTTTGGTTCGATAGATAACACCGACAGTACCGTTATACATATTTAGGAGGAATTTGGAGCCCTCAGGGCCACCAATTGAGGCAATTGGATGCTACTCGGCGGATTTGGATGTGACAATAAATCAATTACGGGTATAACACCTCGACTTCCGTTATTCTTTAGAATGTAACGGCAATCGCACCGTTGTAGATTTAGTTAATCATGATGTTGGAATGCGATATCACATCACTTTTACTCATAACAGACCGATATTCGTTAGTTTTTAGAACATAACGCTAGATGGGCAGTTATCTATTTCTCAAGTGATTTTGGAGCTCTGCTTTCCTCCATCATCTCCTAAATATAGTGTAACAATGCCCCACATTCGCTAAAACTTAGGGATTGATTATGGTACTCTAACTCCGTGCCCTAATTATTTCAACAAAGATGTTACTTGGTAAAGTGTTACCATGCCAACTTGTAAGGCGTGTTGGAATGATAGCAGTGAGGGAAAGTTGGAATCTCATTCATTATGTTCATCTTGGTTCTGTACTAATTACTCGGTATATTGGGAAGGGGTTTCGCATCCATTATGTTCATCTTGCTTTTACGGTTGTTTTGGTTTTATATGGAAGAGACATAGGTATTTATACACCACAGTCTCTACGTGACATATTTTTAAACTGATTGTATGATTGTTGTTGTGAGAAGCCACTTTTGGTAAGGTAATCCTATCATAACGCCACTAGTGTTATTATACAGAACACAAAACGGCATTAATAGTGTTATTTTCCTTTTCAAACGCTTTCTAGTATCAAATTCATCATGTATCATGTTACATTGATGAAGACCTTAAGTCACTTGGTATTTGTAAGTACAATGACACCTTTCTTTTAAGTATAGCAAAAAGTGCAACTTAACGGCACATAGGCGTTATTTGAAATTCGTAACGGCAATAATTGTTAGATGATCCTTAGAACGTAATGTCAGGCGGGCCATTATCTATCTCTCAGGTTAATCGTGGTACTATAACTCTGTGTCTCAATTATTTCAGCAAAGATGTTACTTAATAAAGCATTACCATGCCAACTTGTAGAATGCGTTGGAATGATAGCGGTGAGATAAAGTTGGAATCTCATGCATTAAGTTCATCTTGGGCCATTAGCAATTGCTCAGTCCACTAAAAGGGTGTTTCGCATCCGTTATACTCATAACAGACTGATGTCCGTTAGTTTTTAGAGTGTAACGCCAAGCAGGCAGTTATCTACTTCTCGGGTGATTTCGGAGTTCTCGTTTCTCCACAGATCTTATTTGTAGTGTAACGACACCCTACCTTTGTTATATCATGGGCGATCTGTTGGGCTTGCCTAACTCCTTGTCCCAATACTTTCGACATAGATGTTAATAACTTCACCATCTTTCTTACATTTGGAGGCTTCGGCATGATAGCGATGACGAAAACTTAGAATCTCACGAGATATGTTCATCTTGGTTCAGGACTAGCTATTCGGTGTACTAAGAGGGGGTTTCGCATCCATTATGATTATAACATACCGATGCATATTAGTTTTTAGAAGGTAATGCCAAACGAACAGTTATCTATTTCTCGAGTGATTTTAGAGCTCTCCTTTCTCCACAATCTCGTACTTGTAGTTTAATTGCACCTCACATTCATTAAATCATGGAGGGGTTGATTGGGCTTCCCTATCTCCATGTGCCAATGCTTTCGACATAGATGTTACTTATTAAAGCGTTGCAATGTCCACTTGTCGAGCACGTTTGTATGATAGTGGTGAGAAAAGTTAGAATCTCATTAGATATGTTTATCTTGGTCCTGTACTAGTTGCTAGGTATATTGGGAGGTGGTGTCGTATCCATTATGCTCATAACAGACCAATGTTCATTAGTATTTAATCTATAATGCCAAGGAGATAGTTATCTATTTCTCGGGTGATTTTGGAGCTCTCATTTCTCCACAATCTCATACTTGTGGTGTAACGACACCTCACATTCATTAAAATATGTGGAGTTGATTGGGCTTCCCTAATTCCATGTGCCAATGCTTTCGTCATAGATGTTACTTAATAAAGCATTGTAATGCCTACTTGTCGAGCACATTAGCATGATAGTGGTGAGAAAAAGTTAGAATCTTATTAGATATGTTCATCTTGATCTTGTACGAGTTGCTCGGTATGTTGGGAGTTGGTTTCGCATCCATTATGCTCATAATAGACCGATGTTTGTTAGTATTTAGACTGTAACGCTAAGGGGCAGTTATCTATTTCTCGAGTGATTTTAGAGCTCTCCTTTCTCCACAATCTCATACTTGTGGTATAACGACACCTCACATTCATTAAAACATGTGGGGTTGATTGAGATTCCCTAACTCCATATCCCAATGCTTTCGACATAGATGTTAGTTAACAATTTCGGCCTCTTTCCTACATTTGGACCACATTGACATGATTGCGGTGACGAAAACTTGGAATCTCACAAGATATGTTCATCTTAGTCCAGGACTAGTTGCTCAGTCTATTGGGAGGGAGTTTTGCATCCGTTATGCTTATAAGAGACCGATGTCTGTTAGTCTTTAGAAGGTAACACCAAACAGATAGTTATCTATTTCTCAGGTAATTTTGGAGCTCTCCTTTCTCCACAATCTCGTATTTATGGTGTAACGACACCTCACATTCATTAAAAAATGGGGGATTGATTGGGCTTCTCTAACTCCATGTCCCAATGCTTTTGACGTAGTTGTTAGTTAACAACTTCGGCATCTTTCCTATATTTGGAGTGCATCGGCATGATATTTGTGACGAAAACTTTGAATCTCACAATATATGCTCATCTTGATCCAGAACTAGTAGCTCAGTATGTTGGGAGGGGGTTTCACATCCATTATGCTCAGAACAGACCGATGTTCGTTAGTACTTACTTAACAAAGCATTCCCTTCCTTATATTTGGAGCGCGTTGGCATGATAGCGGAGGCAAAATCTTGGAATCTCATTAGATATATTCATCTTGGCAGAAAAGTAGTTGCTAGGTATGTTGGTAGGGCTTTCGCATTCGTTATGCTCATAACAAACCGATGCTCATTCATATTTAGGATGTAATGCCAAAGGGGCAATTATCTATTTCTTGTGTAATTTTGGAGCTTTCCTTTCTCCACAATCTCATACTTGTAGTGTAACGAGATCGGAAGAGCACACGTCAAACAAAAGGAGTTGATTGGGCTTCCCTGACTCCATATCTTAATACTTTCGACATAGATATTACTAACTAAAGCGTTGCAATTCCTACTTGTCGAGTACATTGGCATGATAGCCGTGAGGAAAAGTTAGAATCTTATTAGATATGTTCATATTGGTCCTGTACTAGTTGCTCGGTATGTTGGGAAAGGGTTTCGCATTCATTATGCTTATAACATACCTATATTCGTTACTATTTAGACTGTAACACCAAGTGGACAGTTATGTATTTCTAGGGTGATTTTGGAGCTCTCTTTTTTCCAAAATCTTATACTTGTGGTGTAACAACACCTCACATTCTGGAGAGAAAATTTCAAATTCCTTAAGCTGATAACAGCACAATGCATGTTACTTTTCAGAATGTAATGCCAATAACACCGTTATCTACTTATCGAGTGATTTTGAAGCTCTTATTTTTCTCGAATCTTCAGTTGGTGGTATACCAACATCTCATATTTATTAAATCTTTGTGACCAATCATATAGGGTTGATTGTGCGGCCGTAACTACAATTTCAAATGCTTTCGTTATAGACGTTCGTTAGTAAACCTTTCGGGTGATTTTAGAGCTCCCATTTTTCCATAATCTCCGGTTGGTAGCGTAAACACATGTCACATTCGTCATAACTTTGTGGCAAATCAAAATGGGGTTGATAGTGCGGCCATAACCCTATTTCCTAATGCTTGTATAGATGTTATATAGTAAAGCGTTAAAATTACAACTTGAATAGGTTTTCGGCATTACCTCGATTGTGAACCCATAAACATTGTTAGATATGTTCATCATTAAATGCTAGGAGTTACTCAGTAGGTTGGGCGGCCATGTCAAATCGTGTATGGTCATAACAGCACGTTATCTATTACGCTCTAGAACGTAACGACAGTTGCGCTGTTATCCACTTATCGGTTGAATTCGGAGCTCTTATTTTCCTAGAAAGTCCAAATGGCTGCGTAATGACATCTCATATTTAAAATTTTTATGTATTCTAACATTTCTAATGCAATTTTATTTTCAAAAATTCATAGTATAAAAAAATTTTCGGGGGGGGGGGCGGCTCCGCTCCCTTCCAACCCCTAAGATCCCACCATCTAATTGTGAAGAAAACCAATCCAAGCAAAAGATGTTTGAAGACATTTACAATATTGTCCATAGAATTGAAAACTAAGCTACATTTGCAAACAATTAGTGCCCCCACGCCAGTGCCCCTATCTGCAAAATGAGAAGCAAAATATGAAAAGCTTCTCATTTCTTGGGCACAACAGAAAGATAATGATGAAGATTGTACTAGTGTAATAGCAACAGCTATTTCAAAGTCCTTTTTGAGTCACATGAACCCCCTCCTCTCTCTCAAAGCAAACATACCGGCTTCTGTGAAAACAGCCTTAAGCTCAACGCCAGATGCTCCATTCATTTTTTCAGCAATTTTCTTCAGATCAATCCCCCTCATCAAATTCATTTTCCTCGAGTGTATCTTCAAGATGTCAAACCGAGACTCTTCATTCAGATTTGGGAACTCAATTTTCCTATCTATTCTTCCAGGCCTAGGAAGAGCTTGGTCCAGAATGTCAATTCCATTCATTGCCATCAAAACTTTAATCTTGTTAGACGCTTCAAATCCATCATTATACGTCTTTGATTGTAGAAGGAAGGATTTGAGAAAGAAAGGGCAAATTTGTAATTTGACTTTCTAAATTTTTTATGCAATTTTTTTACTCTTTAATCCTCCTTTTTGTAGTCAAAGGATGTAAAGGCTATTCCAATAAATTTTTATAAGTCGTGCCATTTCGGCTAAATTCCCATAAAAAAAGGCTTTGAATTCATTTGAGGAGCCATCCATCCAACGGGTGGAAATGGTAAAGAAAAAAAGGGCAAAATTTGGTAAAAATGATCTCTCTCCGTATTGCATCATCTCCGTGAACACTCAACAGCCACTGTACCACCATTGATCGCTCTATCTCTACTTGCATTTTTGTGAACATGTGGTGGGCAAGTCAGTGGGGTTACTTACAAAAGTGAGCAGATTTTACAGGCTCAATCAAACGTTATTCTTCATTCTTCATGAGATCCTCGTTCATCCCCTAAAAGATCTTCATTTACTTTTGTGACTGTTATTTCAACTATATAAAAGCTCTAACTGTTATAATTAATTAGTAGTAACAAGCAGTTTTCCCTCTTAAACTCCGAATCGTATATTATTAATCATATCTGATTCCTCAGATATCAAATTTTTCGGGCCACATTGTTGGGACTCCAAGGTCAGATTTATCCTTAAAGTTCTCTAAATTTTTTGCCGAGGCGGATACAGATACTCACTTCTGTCTTTCTTGTTAGAGTCAGCGTCAAAGCTTTTGGAAGTTCGCCTATCATCCAGCATTGGTATCAACTCTTATATTAAAAGGTAATTCCTCTGCAAAAACTTGTTCTTGCTATTGTTAGAGATAATGTATCCAATTTGTATACATTCTATAAAGGTCTCTCAGGGAACAGTACATATTTTTATTTCTCTTGTGCTTTATGTGCTCGATGAAATGCTTAGCCGACTGGTTACTTTATTCGTTAATTTTTTGCAGTAATAATAATTACTCATCATATATTATATGGTGTAGATTGTTTACTTAGATGTGCGTTTTTCTATAAAGGTTTCTCAGGGAACAGTACATATTTTTATTTCTCTTGTGCTTTATGTGCTCGATGAAATGCTTAGCCGACTGGTTACTTTATTCGTTAATTTTTTGCAGTAATAATAATTACTCATCATATATTATATGGTGTAGATTGTTTACTTAGATGTGCGTTTTTCTATAAAGGTTTCTCAGGGAACAGTACATATTTTTATTTCTCTTGTGCTTTATGTGCTCGATGAAATGCTTAGCCGACTGGTTACTTTATTCGTTAATTTTTTGCAGTAATAATAATTACTCATCATATATTATATGGTGTAGATTGTTTACTTAGATGTGCGTTTTTCTATAAAGGTTTCTCAGGGAACAGTACATATTTTTATTTCTCTTGTGCTTTATGTGCTCGATGAAATGCTTAGCCGACTGGTTACTTTATTCGTTAATTTTTTGCAGTAATAATAATTACTCATCATATATTATATGGTGTAGATTGTTTACTTAGATGTGCGTTTTTCTATAAAGGTTTCTCAGGGAACAGTACATATTTTTATTTCTCTTGTGCTTTATGTGCTCGATGAAATGCTTAGCCGACTGGTTACTTTATTCGTTAATTTTTTGCAGTAATAATAATTACTCATCATATATTATATGGTGTAGATTGTTTACTTTGAGAAGACTGTATTCACTTCTTGGTCATGATCATGTTCCGCGGGTTTGACATTGGATACTTTAGATTCACAAGGTTTTATTTTCATAGAATGTATAGTTCTCGGGACATAGTGCAAGATTCATCTGATGTTACAAAAAAGATCTGTAAAATTATGATGTCCTGCCCCAAGTCTGGCCTTGATATGATGCTTGATCAGAGTGGCATCCGGCTTTCGACAGATGTAGTTGAGAAGGTTCTTGAAAAGTTTGAGAATGCTGGAATGCTGGCATACAGGTTCTTCGAATGGTCTGGCAGGCAAAGGAACTACGAGCACAGTGTTAGAGCTTACCATATTATGATTGAATCTTTAGCAAAAATAAGGCAGTATCAGATAATGTGGGATCTTGTGAACAGCATGAAGAGGAAAGATATGCTGAACATCGAGACATTCTGTATAATTATGAGGAAATATGCTAGGGCCCAGAAAGTAGATGAGGCAGTGTATACATTTAACATGATGAATAAATATGATATGCCTCCAAATTTGGCAGCTTTTAATGGGTTGTTGAGTGCTTTGTGCAAGTCTAAGAACATTAGGAAAGCACAGGACATATTTGATAGCATGAAAAATCAGTTTGTTCCTGATTTGAAAACTTATAGCATTTTGATTGAAGGATGGGGAAGGGCTCCTAATTTACCAAAAGCACGGGAAGTTTTTAGAGAAATGGTTTTTGCAGGGTGCAATCCTGATATCGTTACATATGGTATCATGGTTGACATTCTTTGCAAGGCCGGAAAGATGGATGAAGCAGTTCAAATGGTCAAGGAGATGGACCTTAGTGGATGTAAGCCGACTTGTTTTATTTACAGTGTTCTGGTCCATACTTATGGGATTGAGAATCGGATAGAAGATGCTATTGATATGTTCCTTGAAATGGAAAGAAATGGGGTAAATGCTGATGTGGCAGTGTATAATGCGTTAATAAGTGCTTTCTGCAAAGTGAACAAATTTCAAAATGCCTATAAGGTTTTAAATGACATGGATAACAAAGGTGTGAGACCTAATTCAAGGACATGTAATATTCTTCTAAACGCCTTGATTGGTCGTGAGGAGACTGATGAGGCCTTTAATGTGTTCCGCCGCATGATCAAAGTTTGTGAGCCAGATGCTGACACATATACCATGATGATAAGGATGTTCTGTGAGAGGGATGAAATTGAGATGGCCTTCAAGGTGTGGAAGTATATGAAAAAGAAACAGTTTATTCCTAGCATGCACACATTTTCTGCTCTTATTATTGGACTATGCAATAACGCCGATGTCTCTAGGGCCTGTGTTTTAATGGAAGAAATGATAGAAAGAGGTATCCGCCCAGGAAGACATACATTTGGAAAGCTGAGACAGTTACTTTTGAAGGAAGACAGAAAAGATGTACTCGAGTTTCTACAAGAAAAAATGAATCTTTTGGTCAAGGAACCTTTATGGGACCCATAAAAAAAATAATAGAGCACTTGAGTTCAACTGAGGCATCAGTTGTTAAATGCAGGTAAACGCTTAGTTTTATTTATTTGTTTTCTGAAAGCAAAAGCTTAGGGCGTGTTCTCTTCACTCTTTTCAAACTATTTTTAGCTTTCTATTTCTTAAAACACTAAAAACTTGTTTACTTTCATATTTTTGAAATGTATTTGAAAACAAGGAAAATTTTTGTAAAGAAAACTCAAACAACTTATTATTTTTTTTGAGTGTTTTCAGTCTAAAAAAATGGAAGAAAATTCATTGTTCCCCTTAAATTACACCCAAAAAAAAAAAAAAAGAAGAAGAAGAGAAACAAGGGAAAATAAAATTTAGAAAAATGAAACTGAAACACAGAGAACATGCCCTTAGTTTGTAAATCTAGGTAATTATCCTCTTTATGCTTTACAAGCATGGGTACCAGCAAGGGTGTTGGTGCTTGGCAAGTGTATATAGAGTTGTAAAAATAATTAACTAATTGTATTTGATTTCTCAGGTGTTCGACTAATGTGCCCTCGCTATCTTTAACACCCCCCCAGGGGGGGGGAGGGCGGATTATTGGGTCCTTGAACTCTAGAGGACAGTGTGTGATCTTTTAGGCATTTCTCAATACATTTTGCTGGATGAGTAAATTTTATGGGTTTACTTGGGTGCTATGTGGAATGCCATGCCTGTGGCTACCAGAGGATGACAGGATCTCTTGTTCAACATATATTGAGCAGGTATATGATCACATTGCTTTGTGAACGGTTTTACAATGTAAATATTTCCTTGTCCAAGGAATATAAATTTTTTTGCATTGTGAAAATGTGCATTTTCCCTTTTCTTTTCTTTTTCCAGCTAATTTTAATAGCGTTTGAGAAGTGATCTTGTGAGATCATATTGGACACTGGTTAATCCCAATCTAACACCATATGTTATAGCACCATATCATGCCATATGCCCATGTGGCGTGCATCAACACACACCACATGGGAAATCACAACCATGTAGCCTACCCCGATGCACGCCACGTGGCCATATGACACCAAATGATGCCATACATATGGTTGTTAGATCATTTTAAGTGTAATGGTGTTCGCATAAGCGGCATAACCAATTTTCATCAAATAGGTAGGATTTCAATGCCTAGGGGCGGGCAGGTGTGGGAGCTTGTGATGGTGCATTAAAAAAAAAAAAGAAAGGGAATTCAAAGATTGGCATGTGCTTTTTATGCTAATGCATTCAGTTTGAATGAGTTACTTAATTTTTCTTCCCCTCGTCATTTTGCAATATAAATTCTGACTTTCAATGCATGAATCTTGTTCACTATTCTGTATATATATTGAGGCCAGTTGCATTCTTTTGCCAATTAAATTAAAAGATTTTAACTCGTGTGTGCTGCTGTTAATCAGTCTTTGCTGCAGTTCAAGTGATTATGCAGTGTGAGCAGGAATCTAGTGTTTTCTTAATGCTTGAAAAGTTGGACAATATAGAATTCTTTAATGGCACTAGTTTTCTGGTTTAACATGGATTAAATTTTTTGCTATGAGAATATACATGTAGAATCTGTTTGATACATTAAGTTATTACTCATAAAATTCACTATCATTTGGCAACCTATCAGGAAGTTTTAAATCCATAGCCTAGCTATTTTACAGGGGAAGGTGCCTTGGAAGAGATGAGATGATATGCAATAAATCTTTTATTTTAAATAGTGAATTATTTTTCATTCTCTTGCTTTCCTTTAGAATTTGATACTTTGGTTGCTGTCAGCATGTTGCATAAGAGTATAAATTCTTTTATGCTTAACATATCTGTCCTGAAATAGAGGATGCTATGAGCATTGCCTTAATTTCAGGTACCAGGATGTGAGGCAAAGCATATAGGATTTGGGTATATGTCCCAAAAACTCTTAGCTTTATGTATTTGTACCTCTGACCTCAGAAAATCCCACTTATCTTCAGGGGCTGGTGATAACTATAGAAGAATATATGCTCTGGAAGTCCCACGACAAGGAAGAGACCATGTGAGGAAAAAGTGTTAAACACTGCTGGTCATGACACAGTTATCAACTGAGGAAAATCATACGCCATGAGAACCAGATACACGGACCTGAACCATTAAATATTTAGGTAAATAATTTGATCTTTGGGGAAAACAAAAAATTGACATCAGTGACCAGCATACTGGAATAAGCTCTTAGACTGCCGAGGTGCTAAGTCAAACTTGTTGCCAAAGCTACATAATATGGACCTGGAAGCATAAAAATATCTCACCAAGGGAGACAAGTTGCTCATCAAATGGAAGAATGTAATGCCAAAACAGGGGAAGATAACATTTGGAAGTTGAAAATGTGCGTCAACTTGTCTGGTCCTTACAGTTCTCCTTGTATTTCATCTTGCTTGTATATCATCCTCCTCTTACGTCCATGTCTGTTTAATTTGTGCCTTCCTATTATATCTATATATCTATATATATATGTGTGTGTGTGTGTATGAAAAAGGAGTTTGCACAACAATGTTTGCCAGATGTTTCAAGCAGTCCCCTGCCTCTAATGCTTTATCTGTGTGTACATTTTCTTGTTCTTTTTCACCAGAGGAAGATGAAAGAAAGAATGAAAGATTATAGTTTCCATTTGTGCTTTCTGTGACCGACGGTGTAGTTTTAATAACTAATTAATTTATTTGTTTTTTTCTCGTTTTTTGATTAGATTGTGGAGCTTTTGGTTCATATGGATTGCGAAGGATGCGAGAAAAGGATACGGCGAGCAATTTCTAAATTGGATGGCAAGTGATTCTATAAAATCTTACATCTTATTTCAGAATTAATTTTTGCGAATATTTTATGTCTTCGTAATATACATCACGTGCTATTTGAATTTATCTCATGAAACGCTGTTGTACAATACAAGTGATGACTTTGATAATTATGGTTTCAACAGATATCCAATTAATGGTTTTTACAACGCTGCAACTAATACCTTTCTTGTGTGAAAAAGTGTTTATAACAAATAAATGTATTTTTCCATATTGTAAAATTGTCTGATTTTTGAGGTTCAACTTTAACCTTGTAAAGTGGAACAGAGTCAAAGCATTCAGTTATTAAGCTTGCAAGCTCTTGTAGCTCAGGTGATCTTTTGGAAAGAGATTGTTTTTGAAGAATGTACAGTGAAGAAGTAAAGAGAGATTACCCACCCCCCTCCCCCCACCAAAAAACCCCCCAAACCCACAACACACACACCCAAAATAATAATAATAATAATAATAATAATAATAATAATAAAAAATAAAAATTAAAAAATAAAAAACTTGTAAAAAATAATTTTTCATATAGAGAACTTACGAGTTTCTTATAAAATTTTGACATGTTAAACAGTTAGTTCACACACAATTGTTGTTTGGTTTACCTGCTATGCTTTGATATCAAGTGGCAAAAATAATAATAATAATAATAATAATAATAATAATAAAAAATAAGAAATAAATAAATAAAATCATTGTATGATTTATTTATTAATCAGTTACGAGACTCTATCAATTGGCAAATACGGAATAACAAAGAGTAGACCACCCCAAACTCCCTTTAAGTCGTCATTAAAATTTATGAGACTGAGACTTGTCAATGTAAACTGAAGCGTCTTAAATTTGTCTCTGGCCTCAAATATTACCTCACCTTTTTTTTTTTAAACGAAAATTCATTTCAGTTCAAAATAAAATGGTTCAAGAAACATGCCCCGGACTAAGTGTGGCCTCGAATATTACCTCATCTCATGAAGTGTGGTGTTGAAAAACAGGTGTGGATAGCTTGGAGATAGACATGGAGAAGCAAAAGGTGACAGTGAGTGGATATTTGGACAAAAGAAGGGTTCTGAGACAGGTGAGAAGAAGTGGGAAAAAAGCAGAGTTTTGGCCATTTCCATATGATGCTGAATACTATCCCTATGCAGCACAATATTTGGATGAATCAAATTTTACTTCCTCCTACAATTACTACGTGCATGGGCATAACGAAAGCGTGCACGGTTACTTCCCTGATCTTCCTTTTCCGACCACCATTGATGATCGGATCACCTACAGTTTCAGCGAAGATAATGTTCATGCATGCACCGTTATGTGATATGTATTTGTATACTTCTTTATATGCGTGTAGATTTATCTAGATATAATAACGAAAGCGTGAAGTATTGTTATTATCAATAAAGTTAAAATCAGTTACATGATATCATTTTTTGTGACGTCCTTTTGATTGTTATGGAAGCTCCAAATTAGAAAAATTTTTGCAATTATAAAAAGTAACCTTAGTTTGGTACTTCGGTTCATGTATTTGCTCTCTTCTTTAACCATGTTAGGGAGTTAAGTGTGTTGTAAAACAAGATAAAAAAGGGATGGGTACGGGAGAGGTGACGGTGGGAGGGTCATCTTATTGATCGACGTGGTAGTTGAGCACACTGGTGGGTGGACTCTAAATTATTTTTATCATACTAGATTTCCTCTACTCTAGCATGCTAATATGATGTGTGAGCTTTTATTCATGTGAAATTGGGATTTTTTTTTTTTGGTTATTTTTTATTGGGGTTATTGCTTGATATTTCCTTTGCAAAAAGGTCAAATGAAGTATTTGGTCCAATAGCATGCTTTCTTTTCATCAAAGACCACTTTTATTTATGTCATTTCATTTTGAAAAGAGATTACACGCCTAATCAATCCATTAAACATGCGCGCCCACACATATATATATATAATATATATAATTCAAATACGATGAAAAATTCCTTATTTAATTCATCATTAATTGAGATTCGTATTTCTCATCCCGGATCTCTCACTTAGTTCAATGATAATGTAATTGATAAACAAAGGCTCACCCCCCACAACCACCCAAAAAAAAAAAAAGAATCTCAATTATCCGTAGTAGGACGAGCCGACGAGGGACAGGGAGAGCATAGTTGCTCTGTTAAAAATTCAAATTGTTAATAAATCATTTTCATTAATAATTTCAAGTGGAGGGGTCGGAGTGTATTGAACCATTGAAAAAAAAACTATTGATGTACATATATATTAGATTTTTCACCGGTCGAGTGAAAAGATCATACATCAAGAGTAGTGTAATAATGGTTTAGATGTTTGATGACTTAAAACAATGTATATAAAAACTATGACCTGTATAAATGTAATGTGGATTGTACGATGGCAAATAGTATGTAATAACAAACTAATGCGTTTAATGAGCAAACACATGTGCTTATTATGTACAATTAGAAAAAGTAATTAAAATACAGTTCATTGATAACTATGTGCCCCAAAAAAAATCAACTAAGGAATTGCAAAAAAAAAAAAAAAAAATCAACTAACAAATTCAGAACAAAATTTAATCCGCCATAAAAATCATCATCTCAAGTATTCATTACACAATGTAACACTTTGACATATACAACTTGTAGTATAATCAAAGGAATGAATATTACCACTTACTAATATTTGGAAACATTTTATTGTCAATTATTTTGAACAATTTTAAGTTTGACCAGACGAGAAATTGGCCATCTTTCATAATGCAAACCCCAAAATAGGCAATCATGAGGGCAACGATCCTGGGCTTCTTTAGCTCCGAGGGAGGTTACTTCTCAACGGTAACAATCAGCTCTCCTTTAGCCCACTCATTTCATATATTCCAAAATCCGTGAGTGAAATTTAATCAATGTAATTACCATCTCGATTGGACAAGGCCAAGTATATTCTCATCATTGCTTGATCATCTCGGTTGGACACGGCTAACCCTATTCTCATCATTGCTTCATCCTTGAGTTCCATGTGCCTAGAACCCTCATAGATTTGAAGAGTCCATTTGTATAGATTAATTATGACATCATTCACATATCATGTAAAAAGTTACATCATACTAAAATAATAGGATTTCACATATAAAGGCTTTTTAAAGCTAGAAATTAAATACAAAAACTTGAGGTACTTTGTGCAAATATTTTCTTAGGCTAACAAAAAACAATAGTCAATAGTAAATTTTTAAGCATATTATATGTATTTTTTCCTAGTACATGTACCTAGCTATTGTATCTAACTTTACCTATAGTATAAATCCAAGTATAAAATATGTTTCCCGTTACATCTTGAAACATGTAGAAGCAACATTCTTCATCGTATTCAAGCTACCCGTCTTGAAAGCAAACATTTCTCTCTCTCTCTCTCTCTCTCTCTCTCTCTCTCTCTTTCATGACTTCTGAAAAAGTCTATTGCTATATATATATATATATATATAATATTATCCATGCACTAAGTAGTTCTAGCTAAAATTATCCCTCCTAAAATTATGAAAATATTGTCACCAGAATCAACTCGTCATAAAATTTTACCTGATATTATAAAAGCAATTGTGGATAACACAGACTGTTTGCAATAGTTTATCCTACCCTGATTAACTGTGTTTGTGGGGTGGGTATGAGGCAAATAATATTACCTCATGACAGTCTAGAGCAAAGATGACTCATTCCACCATTATATTTATGTAGATAAGTTCTAAAAAAATTTATATCTCAATGTCAGTTTAAACTTAAGCATTCATTCATAATAATAAAATAAAATAAATTTGTTATGGACTTTTAACCACATCACTTTTTTATATATTTTTATACTAAAAATTATGTATTTATTTAATTTTATATATTAAAATCAGACCTTTGAATATAATTGTATTTATTTATTTATTTTGAAGGAAACCTTGAGTGCTTTAGCCGTGGATAATTGAAAAAATATTTTATACATCAAACACCATTGAACAGTGTAAATTTTGAAAATATAGGTGACTTACGAATGTTTGAAATATTAAAAATTCAAGAAACTCGGAAAGCCTCTTCATTTCCAATTTCATTTTCGATGTTATACAAAAACTCACCAACTTTAGTTACTGCTAAAAGCTGGAATTTAATGCGAGAAAATTGGGGTGCTTGTAAGCTATATGTTTACCACATATACACACATGCATAATAATACGCCTATATGTAGGTAAAATAAAATTTTTGTTGGGAAAAATTAGTCTTAAAAAAATTGAAGAAGGGGATCCTCTAATAGATTAGAATTCCTTCCAAATCTTCTGAGATAAGAATTTGAAATATATGTGCACCATCTAATAGATAGATATTGATTAGATATTGATAGACAGAGAAAACTAGGAATTAAATATTGTGGATTTGAGATAGCGTGTGAAATCATGTCAGACAATTGGGAAATGGTGCTACATAAGTGTTTTAGGCGGGAACATTTTACAATTGTGCCAGACATATATAGTAAAAACAAATTTGGAGTAACTTATTTAGGGTATTACTCCGAACTTTTTTGTTGTGGAGATATTTATGTAAAGTACTGCCTCCATCCTAAAAGGATAATGCTATTTTTTTTACATAGATCAAGAAAAGTTCATTTAATAAATTGATAAATTTTAACATCATTTCTCTATTATACCCTTTCATTTATTGATTATCCCAATTTAATAATTCTATTTTTTTATAATTATACACATTAAATGAGGGCATATAAGAGAATTAATATTTCAATTACATTGAAAAAAGGAAACTGAATATTTTAGGACAGGCAAAAAAGAAAAACTGAACCATCTTTCGGGACAGAGGTAGTAGATTTGTTGAAAGTTGATCTTTTGAGATAAGATATGGTATAGATATAAAAAAGATTATTAAAAATTGTGAAAATTTATTTTTTATTGAGAGTATGTGATTGGTATAAAAGTTTGACATTTTACTAACTTTAATCGTATCATATTATATATAATATATAATACAAGAGTTTTTAATTGGAATTGGATTCTTAATTGCAATTTTTCCTCTCATAATTTTGTTGACATCATCATGATATTGCACAATGAATTGGGCCGGGTTATTATGATATTGCACAATAATTTGGGCTAGATTACTACCTCTATAGATGGTGTCCCAATTGGTTTTATTATTTTATTTATTTAATTTATAAAAGCATGGTAATCTATATCTATATATTATTCTTAATGGGAAATTAGTCTGCAGTACAATTACACTGCAGTTTTCCCTCCAAAAATGGTTTTTTGGGGATAAAGTAAACATTTTACATCATTTGGTTATTCATGTGGTTTATCTAATTATTTTCTTTTTTTATTTTTTTAAATCTAATAGTACTGTTCTAGACTTTTTTTCCTTTTCTCATTATTATCTTTCCTCTTTACTATATTTTCTCTATTTTCCTTATTTGGTGGCTTCTTGCTTCGGGAATCAATAATTTTGTTTCAATCTCTCAAATTCTCTCCCTTATCTCCGCAAAACTAATTTCCTCGATGTTCTCTCCCTTATCTCCACAAAACTAATGTCATCTTATATATATATATATTTGATATTTTATCAATTAACAAGTTTTATCTGATTGTCAAAAAAAAATTGGAAAAAAAGTTTCATCTATTATGATGTCGTTCATTTAAAGATCATTCTTAAAGGAGAAAAAAGAATATTTGTCCTTAACAAAATGAATTGTGAAACAGAGCTATAGAATGTTTGTCTTTTAATTAATTTAAAATGAGGTTTACATGATATTTGAATATAAGCCTACCAAAAGAAAATTGAGGATATAATTACATTAGTAGAAAAAGATTGAAGATCTTTAATACAATAAAAACTCATGCAACTTAAGAAATTTTTTGGTGCAAAAATAATTAAGATTAAATTTTTAGGATATGTTAACTTTATTATTTTTCGTTTTCGTTTTTTGTTAGAAACTTTAATATTGAATTACTAAATAAAAAATAAAAAATTTAATAAGAAAATCAAATTAAAAAATAAATATAAAGAGAATATTCCCTAAGGAAATCTATTACTTGAAAATAAGTCATTTTATAGAGAACGTTACTCATGTGTCATGTGTATCTTATCTTATACTGATGCATATCTTTTCTTTTTAAGTATTTTGATAAATTTATCTATATTCAAAGTTTTTTTATTTCAAAAATTTTTAATTTTTATATATGTATAGATAGTATAAATATATTATCCAGAAAGTATTTCCTAATTTGAATTATATTATTTTCTTTTTAACTGTTGTAATAATTTTTTATTATTTTTTATATATGCTTTTAAATCGAGTTGTTATTAGGTTGAATTTTTCTAAGAAGATGTTACATCTCCCCTTACGGAGAGGCAACTGCCACCCAACCCCCAATCACATGTAGGCACGTGACAGTTACCTCTCCATAAAGGGAGAGATAATCTCTCCATAGCCGGACCGTTATCGGGTTACTTCTTTTATATATTTGAATAAATATAGTTTAACTAACTTTTCATAGTTTACAAAATTTCCATTACGGCATTGTCACCTAGAAATGACACTTTTCATAGTTTACAAAATTTTTGATTTCTCGAGATCTAGGAATGACATTAGGATGGGTCGGGATCGGGTATGTTATACCCGTTACCCTACCCATCAAATTATTTTTTTTTTTTTGTCATATCCTTACCCATCTCCACTTAAATGGGCATGGGTTGGGACGGGTCAATGTGGGTAATTACTAATTTATTGGCTCATTTATGCACATATATTTTTTATTTTCATTTTTTATTTAGTAAATAGTATTATAAAGAGTAATTTACACCTAGCGTCCCTAACCTTTTAAGTATTAAAAGATTACGTCCCTAACCTTTATTTCTCCTTGGTTGGGTCACCAACCTTTTAAGATTGTTACACCTAAGGTCTTAATGACAGAAACCTTCTATTTTAGCCGTTAACTTGGGGGTATATTGGTAAAATAAAAAAAAAAACTAAATAATTTAATATTTTTCTTTCAAAAAAAATTTTTTTTTCAAATTTTTTTTTAAAAGGGCCAGCCCAACGCCATTTCCGGCAGCTTCTTTTGCGGGAGAGGGGGTCCCTTTTTTAAAAAAAAAAATTGAAAAAAAATATTTTTTTTGAAAGAAAAATATTAAAATATTTAGTTTTTTATATTTTACCAATATACCTCAAGTTAACGGTTAAAATAGACGGTTTTCGTCATCAGGACCTTAAGTGTAACAATCTTAAAAGGTAGGGGACCTAGCCAAGGAGAAATAAAGGTTAGAGACATAATCTATTAATACTTGAAAGATTGGAGACGTTAGGTGTAAATTACCCTAATATAAATATGAGGGTATTCCCAAGATGGAATTACAATTGCAATTGAAAAGTTCATTTTCTTTTTAGTTTTCAAATCATTAGAATTTTAGTAAATATTTTTATTGTTTTCAAGAAAAGGTTAAACGGGTCGCGTACGGGTTAAAAATATGATAACATTCCACGACTTATTTTCAAGTCGGGCCGATTAATTACCCGTTTAGTTGGGAATTCTCAATCTTAACAAGGTAAGGCATTCGGTTTGACGGGTTTTTTTTTACCATCTATACTGAATTCAATTAACAACATTCCATTTCGAGTAAAGTATACTAACTATTAGTTAATAATAATATAATAAAAATATCGCAATTCAATGTGGCTAAACATACTACTTAACATTTTTTACTTATAATGTTAAAATCTAATTTAATTTAGTATCTTCCCGTGCAATGCACGGGTGAGAATCTAGTTAGATAAAATAAAATCAAAGCTTTAAGGAACAAGCTTGCGTTTAAACATGAAAAACGCTATGACTAAATTAAGCTTGATGTATAGCGGCATTATCCCGTCATAATAAGCACACATGAAGAGATCATTAGGGAAACTTACACAGTGGGCGTTCTGTATATGGGGCTTACAAAGTTGTCTTAATAATCTATCATCATATTGCGTATGATGGGATAATCTCGCTATACATATAGCGGGAGATCGAAACTGACATGTATATATCCCTTATTTATCAAGCATAAGAAAATATTGAATTTATCAAGCACTAGATATCTCGATTATGTTATATATCACATCACTGTCTAATGCCAGCATCTCCACTGTAAGGGTCAAGCTAGAATGTGAAGGTGATGAGAGGGATAGAAAGAAAAAGGAGAGAGAAATTGTGTGGAAAGATAGAGAAAATAAAAGAAAAAGAGAAGGAAATTCAAAGAAGAGGAGACAGATAAAGACAAATTAAAAAATAATAACAATAAGAGTAATGATAAACATCTAGATTAGTTCACCAATTCGTTCACCGGCTGTGTATTAACAAGAAGGGTAAAACTGTCAACTAAGAGATTTAAATAATTTGAGTTTTATATATTTTAGGGTTAAAATTGTAAACAGGTGAACGAATTGGTAAACCAATGATGATGTGTAGCATTACTCTAACAATAAAATAACAAAAATACTAGTGGAATATGAAAATGAGACATTATTAAGTAGACATTCTTACATTGCACAAATTCATTGGATGATGAAAAAGTAATCATGTAATCATCACCCAATTAATTTGTGTCATGTGAGAATGTTACTTAATAATGTCACTTTTTCATGTCTTCCTAGAATTGTTCATAAAATAATAGTAGAGAAAGGTGAAGATGAATATAGATATATGACATGACACTTCACACGAAAAAATGGTGTAAAATGGATTAAAGTGATTAAAAGAGCAAAAAAGAAGAAAAAAAAGAAACATATGAAACTCATCAATTTTTTGTGTATCTATCTGGATTTTGGACCACGACTTTATACATTGGAGACGCTCTTACATTATCTCATGCATAAGAGCTACTAATAGCACCTCCAATAAATAGTGGAAGTCAAGGAATAATATTATAATTGGCAAAAGAGCGTTTATTTACCACATTAAATGTTTGTCAAGCATTAATTTATCTAATCAATAAATTTCTCTTTATTTTTAAATATCCAATAATGACTAACCAAATATGCAATATGAATATTGTTAATGTATTGGAGCGTTGATTGAATATAATGTCAATGTTCTTTGTCACATATACACCGTCAACATCGTTCCATTGGAGATGCTATAAGGAAAATATCGAAAACATGACAATAATCTCTCTTCCCTAAAATCGAGATAATAATAAATAGAAAAAGCAAAACTGTTTCACCAACACTCTGTTTGACAATCATTTTTAATTAGGGTAGTTTATAAATGGATTTAAGTGCTTATTCGATTCCCATTATTTTCTTAAATTATAATTTTATTTACCACTGATTTGATAATTGATTTGACAACTGTCCAATTACAATCACATATTTTAAAACTTTTTTACATTTCTAATACACATCTTACCTCTCTCCCCATTATAATTTCCTCAAATTTAGACAAATAACGAGAATCGGGTTTGTTTGGTTTCCAATTAAAAACCACCATCAATTATCAAACAATTTAAATTTTAAATTTTTGCTACACAACAGCACACCATCAAATCACATATTTAATGTGATATAACTTTTCACATTATTTTAATCATTACCTCCACATGACATTATTACGTAATGACACCTATACAAAATTTAAATTTTAAATCCAATTAAAAATTCTTCCAATTAAAAACGGTTGCCAAACATAGTGCAAACAAGCTCTAAAATTCAAATTTTGTATAGGTATTGTCATGTAATGATGTCATGTGGAGCTAATAATTCAAATGGTGTGAAAAGTTATATCATATCAAATATGTGGTTTAATGGTGTGTTACCATGTGGCAAAAATTTGAAATCTTGTTTGATGCTCTTTATTTGTTAAAATGTGGAGAATTTATAGTGAGTAGAGAGGTTGAATATGTATTGAAAATGTAAAAATGTTTAAAATGTATGATTGTATTTGAATAGTTTTCAAATTAAATATTAAATTAGTAGTACATAAAATTATAAATGAGTAAAATAAAAGCATCAAATAAGCTCTAAATTGATTGATAAATGATGGCAATTTTTAAATTGCAACCAAGTCTTTTTTTAATGGTAACAGTGTAAATGGCTTCCAGTAGTTCCCCCACCCCCCACACGAGCGTTTCTCGGTTTTGTCGCACCTGCAGTGATTAGAGAGAGAGAGAGAGAGAGAGAATCACATCTGCACCTGCACATAGAGGGAGAAATTGGTTTCAGCTTTTCCTTCTAGTCTCCAGGTAAAAACCATGAACTTCAGGGAAAAAGTTGTGCGTGCGTTTCATGTTTCATGAATCTTCTTCTCATCATTTTTCTCCCTTAGTTGAAATGGCCATGGATTTCCATTTGGACCGTCTCCCTTGTGTCTGTTTAGTGTCTGCCTTTCTGGGTATTTAGTGTTGCTCATCACTGTGAAAATGAATTCTGCCAATTCTGCAAATCCCAACAGTTATGTACCCATTGGGTCTGTTCAAGAAATGGCTTTGATTCCCTCACTTAATTCTGCCCCTCAAGGGAAAGAAATCAAAATCCCCAGTGGTGGTGCAGAAGTGGAGTTGAAGTGTAATCTGAATGCAGCATTAATGGAAGAGACTGGGAGAAAAGATTCACCCCCAAAATTGTGTGGCAGAGGCCACTGGAGACCTCATGAAGATGCTGAACTCAGAGAACTTGTTTCCCATTTTGGTCCACACAACTGGAATCTCATTGCTGAGAAACTTGAAGGAAGATCACGTCAGGTTAATTCAAAATTCAAAACACAACCCTTTTCTTTTCTTTAATTTCTTAAAGATTCAAACTTTTTTTAATTTCACTTTTTTATTTATGATTAATTTAGGGAAAAGCTGCAGATTGAGGTGGTTTAACCAGTTGGATCCAAGGATTAACAGAAGGGCTTTCACTGAGGAAGAAGAAGAAGCACTTCTGGCTGCACACAGAATGTATGGCAACAAATGGGCCATGATTGCTAAGCTTTTCCCAGGAAGGACTGATAATTCAGTCAAGAATCACTGGCATGTCATCATGGCAAGAAAATACAGAAAACTCAAACAAACCATGTACAATAATAATGCATGCAGTGAATCCACAATTTCCAGTAACAATCTGCTCCCAAGGGTGAATTAATACATTACTGAATTTCTTTTAGCGTATAAAATCTGATTAATTAACTTTTGTATATTTTTTTGTAGGATTGAATCAAGAACAAGGAAATGTGGGCAAATGGGCAATGGCAAATGGTGGGGAAATGGATGAATCAGCCTCAAACTCAAACTCAAGCTCTCAAGGGTCTGATGCATCTGAATCAGTAGCAAACAACAGAACCAATCTCTGCATTATGGGGGGAGATGACAGTGGAAAGCTACAGAAGAAAAACTTGGCATTCATTGATTTTCTTGGAGTGGGATCCACCTCAGGAGAAGAAGGGGTGGGGGTTTAGCCACCCATTCATTAGTGTCCATTTTGATTGAGCATGTAAAATGCAAAAATGTAAATAAATAAAAGGTAGGTTTTGCAGGAAGAGATGTCCCCTAATTGCCGCTGAAAGCCCAGAAATCCCTTAAAAGGGCAAAGAAAAAAAAAACAACAGATGAAACCAATCTGTAGTGGCGAAATTTTAAGTTTACTTTTTTACTGTTTCTGGAAAAAAATAGAGAAAAGCAATGAATCTGCCCATAATTTTATGGAGTTTTCTGGTGGCAAGGACGTTTGGTAATGCCTTTTTTGACCATATGTGTACGGAAAATATGGGAAGGGGCTTTAAATGCATTTTCATGTGCGGTTTGTTACAGCAGGAGTATCTTGTCCTTATTGATAACGTGCTGGCTGGGAGGGGTCACACCTCATTCAATTTTTAATGTTTGTTGAATTCACCAACCACTTACAGTTTTATTAAAACGCATATATAAATATAAGGGTTCATACGTATTGGAAAAAGTGGAGGTTTATAAGAGATGCGACGGAGATAGTAGAAACTAGAAGTATAGAAGGGGTAGTCGGAATTTGGTGTTTTTTCTTTTAATTTTTCAAATGGTTCTAAAAAGATTAGATAGTCAGGTAAGAGGGTGGCTACCCCTTATCTCTGTCCTAGTTTGTATAAGAGAGATAAAATATCTAGGTGAAGTTTTGTATATGTACTTCAAATTTTACAAGTTTAAACGGGTCGCAGCAAAATTGAAAGTATAGAAAAGTGTATAATAATTTGGTTATTACTAATTATTACTTATTAGGTCATGTATAAGCTCAACCAACAAAAGTTTTGGACTTTACGAAGCTCAAATTCATACTCCCTCAATCCTATGAAGATAGTCACATATTAATTTTTATATATATTAAAAAATGATCTTTTATGAACATTTTTCCTAATATGTCAATTCATTTAATTATTATTTAACTTTATTATTTCTTATTTGTTGATATCAATACACATTAAATATAAGCACATAAGAAAATTTAAAGACTAAGAGTATCTCTAATGGAATGTCCATTCGAGAAATTTTTCTACCACATAATTTAAAAAAAATGATGTGGCAATAAAAAAATAGACATTATTTACTACAATATCTAGATGTAGACAATATCCATAAACAATATTTATATATATCAACTCTCCTATTTTTTCTCTCTCTTCTCCATTACTGTATTAACTACTCATATCTTGACAAGTGTCCGTTACTTCGTACAATTTACATGATCATTGGATATGACTTATACCAATTTTTAATAATTCTAGCCACGTAGAAAGCCATCCACCTTACAACATTAGAGATGCTTTAAGTAATAAAAGTGGACTATAATTTGAGACAAATAAAAAAGGAAATTGGGACCATTGTCACGGGACAGAGGGAGTATTTAGTTTGATGTAAGTGGAATGTTATGTCTCAATTTATGGGCACTAGATTTTTTTCACCCGTGCGTTGCACAGATAGAGAGTTATAGTGTACATTTATATCAAAATTGAAGTATGAGTGTGGACTTTATTTTATAAATAAAGTACAATATACCAGTTACATTATATAAAATTACGAATTGATATACAAATTACAATTTACTATGGAATATTTGTAGTAAAATATCTAAGTTTATAATTCTAGTCTCCTTCAAACTCGTCTTGCAAATTCACAAGCAGTCAAATAATTAGAGATGACAATTTGACCCATTGATCTATAAACCCGTAGAAACATGCCTCTAATATGATTGATTTGTCACGCCTAATCGGGGCAAAAGAAAGGGTATGATGCAAGATTATCTGACCCATCGTGGGTCTAGGGTAGGTGCGAGTCAGGTTGGACCCGCACCATAGACATGTGACGCACCAGGCTTTTTTTATTTTTAATAAATTTATTTCGAAAAAATGTGTAGAAATTATTAGATATGCCAATTTGACTAATTGACCATTAAATCCATAATAGTTTATTTTTAGTTTTTTATTATATTATTTTTTTGAAAGGATTTTTCTGTCGAATTGAAAGAATCATGTTATTATATAAGTTAATGTTTGAAATTTTAAAATTCTAAATAAATGTTTTATTTTATTCTACGTTAGATCGGAAGAGTAATAATACATTGCACATAACATTAATTGAAAGGAGAAAAAATTCATGAGTCCTTTTGTGGGTCATGGTGGCATCTCAATCCCTCCCATGACCGACTTGTCTTGACCCGCTATATGAATTTGTAGGTTTGGGACCGGTCTAGGTGACTTCAAGACTCATGGGGCCGGTCCAGAGTATGGCTAACTCGCCCTATTGTCATCGCTATAAATAATCATATCACAATCAACTACTGCAACTATAAGTTTAGTTTCTCACTCGTAAGTTATACGGAAAGAATAATTTTCAAAAAATTCAATAATAATGAATAATAAAATCCGATCTCAAATACACATTATCGGATTTGCATAGTAAAAATAATAAATATGCAGTTTTAATTTAGTATTTGATGCATTAAATAAATATTTTATTAACATTATATTAATATTTACCTGCTTATGTACTCAATTAATTCTTGACTATAATTCATTTTTAAATTATCTAACTTATTTAATATTATTAGTTACTAACGTATTTAATATTATTAGTTAACAGTCTAATAATGTGTATCTGGCGTGTACATACTCGTATTCACTCGATGCCCATTCGGATAAAAATTTTCATACTCATGAGAAAGTACTCTCTCGATGTATCATTTCTATGAATGAAATTCAAAACGGATAGTTATAATTAAAATGCTAAATAAGGATATATTTGTAAAGAAATGCAAGTTCGACATTTTAATATAAAGAGGACTACATATGTGGGACATCCTAAAAAGGAAAATAAGATCAGATAATCGCAATAGAGGGATTAATTTTTTTGTGTGTAGTTCATTTTCTTCTTATAGATTTCTTGTCTCTTTGTTCATAAAATTTTCGCTAAAATTTATTATTATCTTCGTCGAATAAAAATATCGATACAGGGAGATAAATTCACAATGTTTCATGTAAAAAAATTTCGTTACATAAATTGCAAAAAACAATAAATAGTCACAATAATAATTAAAGCAAATGAAATAACAACATGAATTCAGTCGATATTTTGAAGGCTTCACATCTATGAAGAAAAAAGACTAAAAAATAAATTATTTGCATCCTCTACAACTTAATCGTTACAACATAAATGATATAGAAATAAAGATTAAAAAATAGTTACAATGATTTCCAAGTTAGATCATAGATATCAAGAAAATAAATTTTAGCCATATACTATTATAACAGAATTACATTATGTATCTTTAGTTGTTGGCGTGAATGGATTTTTATTGCACAAAAAAGAAGAATAAATAAATTAGTTGATTTGCTCTAAGTTATTCTGAACTAAGTTTCCATTTATAGTATAAGTTATTTTAAAATATGTTTCTAAGTTATTCTGAAATAAATTTTGGTTTCGATATTATCAAGGACTCTGTGAAGAAAATTTTGAAAATCAAACAAACATAAATAATAAATAAATAAATAGAGATACTACCAGACAATTAGTTTATAATGCGCTCATTTTCGAATAATTCAGTAATGGGAAGAATAATTCTAAAAAATACTAATTCATAAGAAATTGAACAGTTACTCGCTGTCAAATTTACATCGGTAGCGGATAATAAAAAATTGTAAAAACTCATAATTATATATAAATACTAAAAAAATAGAAATGAGGAAACTAAAATAAAAAAGGAATATAAAAACTAATAAACTAATATAAATTATCGAAAACTCGTGATTAATATCCACATAAGAAAAGTTTAAATTTTAAAACTTGAAAAATAAAACCAATTGAAAACCAATTGGGGTACCAATTGAATCCAAATTATGATGAACGGGAAAATTGCAATTGAGAATCTAAATCTAATTGAAAACTGTTGTATTATATATTATATGATATGATGATATGATTCATGTAAGTAGGTATTTAATTTGATTCTCATTATAATTGTGAAGTTATTATGACGTCAAGCAAGCCGTGGATAATGGAAATCTGAAATTTTGTATAGAGCTATTAATTAAGCAAATTTTCTTAATTCTTGTAAAACAAAGAGTAAAGCTATTTTTGTGTGCGGGGTGGTATTCAATTACGTTTCAAAAGGAAAATGACATATCTTTATGTGACAGGTAAAAATAAAATATAATACTATTTTTTATTTTGAGACTGAATGAGTACCCTGTACCTAAGCACTATGTATTAAATAAAATGTATAGAAAAACTTGGGATTCATATATGATATAGTTAGTCACAATTATCAATGATGATAAATACTATTGTTATAGTGGCTGTTTTAGTATTCAAAACTAGGATGGCACCCCTCTAAAAAGGAAAATAGAAGAAATGTTTTGATTTTAACTCATATCTCTCTTCTGTTTCTATTTTGAGGTAGAAAGGGTATGAGTAGATAAAAATAGGTCGTGGGAATAGAAAGACGTCCCATAAATAAATAAAGGAAGAGGGACCTATATGGGTACTAGAAAAATTTCAAATCAAAAAAGAGAATAATAAAGATAAATTAATCAAGTTCTGTTTTTTTGAAATATAAGTAACTCAACCTGACGTGTGCTCTTCCGATCTTTCAACTTTTAGTCAATCTCATCGCTATTCTTTATTTCTAGTCTCATGAGTCCCCAACCTTTAAGAGAATCTCTCTCCAAGGTCTCTACTCACGGTTTCCATCTATTTTGACCGTCAAATTTTTGTAAAATGACATTTTTGCCTTCACATCATAATTAAAAAAAAAGGAAAAATCAAATAAAAACTAGTATTTTAAGATTCTACATGAAATACTCAAATAAAAACTAGTGCTTTAAAATAGCAAGTATTTAGAATTTTAAAATACTTGTTTAATTATAGTGTAAGTGCAAAAATGTCATTTTACAGAGATTTAATGGAAAAAATGGATAGAAAACAATAGAGGGGACTTGTGGAGAGATTTTTTTAAAAATTAGACTCACAACACTAGAAACAAAGGTTAGAGGTGATAAGAACTAAAAGTTAAAAATATGGGGACTTCAAGTCTCAAGTACCCTAGAAATAATGTGGACTTGTGGAGTACCAGCAAGCCTGCATCGGGCTCATGTTTCTATAAAACTGGGCCGGTACTGGATCTGCAGACCGGAAACCGTTGACAATCAAAATGGGCCAACTAATGCCACTGCAAATTTTCATTCTTCTAACGAGACATAAAGCTGTGAAAAAAAAATTCGGTAGTCTAGAAATACTGAATAGTCAATACTCCTAACTAATTAAGAAACCACATATAGGATATGTTGACGTGTCTTTTTGAAACCACGTCTAACAAGACAATTTTATTGTCTTTGGGGACCACGCTCATGGTAGGTGGCCCCTCAAGGTTTTATAAATTCCTTTGAGGGAAGCACGAGGGGATTGATCCCTCAACATTCACCTCAAGGGCCTTATAGTATTTGGGATGATCCCTTGTACTATTTGGGCTAGTGGCATTTGTGAGCTTCTGAGTCAGCAGGATAAATAAGGTTATTTATCTGTCTTCAGTCTAGTTGTCATTTTCTTCTTAGTTGTTAAATAAATTAATGTTCCTATATATTTATGCGGATTCACTCATCCTCCAATGTAATGATACCAAACTAGATTAGATATCAGTCTCTAGTCTAGATAAATAGCATCACTCGTATGAGATTTATATTCCAAATTAAATACTCCATCCGTCCCACAAAAACAGCCCAACATACTATTCTTATCTGTCCCAAAAAGATAGTCACCTTACCATATTGAGCGGGTTTTAATTTTTCATTTTGAAACATGCCCGTAATTTAATACACATTGTCATTACTCAACATCAACTACCCATGTAATAGAAGTAGTACTTTCAAATAATTAATGAGATAAGTGTATATATGAAAAAATACAAATAAAATTTAATATTTTAACTATATTAATAATTATTTTTAATCTGTATGAAAGAAACTATCGGACTATCTTTGTAGGAAGGATAGGCTAATAAATTGACTCTTGAATCCAAATGTAGGTTTCTAATTTACCAAAAGTACATTACTCTTGGATTACCAAATTTTTTTTTTCCAATTGTGTCCACCGATACTTTCTACAAATAAGAATAATAATTATTTGCATTAAGTTGAGGTATCACCATACATATGAAGAACACCTGCATTTCCATAATAAGTAAAGTATGTTTGGTAAACTAATTATCAATGTTTTGAGAATCAGACTGGATCGGCCAGTTCAACTAGAAAAATTGGGAACCGGCTGGAAAATCGGTCCTTTAATAACCGAACTAGAAACTAAGAAAAAACCAATTGAATTGGTAAAAACGAGGAAAAAAACTGGTTCAACCAGGAAAAAAATTAATTTTTTATGAAAAAATGTCTAAATTTTTTTATTATTTAATTAATACCGTTCGACCTTGATTCAACCTTTTTATTGGCTTTTTTTTTTTTTGAAGTCAAAATATATGATTGATTTTTTTTTTTTTAAATAAAGGAGGAGATAGAGGAGGGAAATTCAGGGCTGGTAGTCATAGTTTGAATCTAGAACCTCTTGTTCGAAACGTAAGTACCACGATTGAATTAAAAGTTAAGCATTACTTAAAAAAAATGTCTAGTATAATGATATGGGGTGACAAACTGACAATCTATAAGCTAGTTGTGGATTAGTTATAAATTGTCCAAGACACTTTTTAATTTATTATCGATTTGTAACCACATGCATGCATACATATATAGTATATAATTTAATCACAGTTATCTAGTAAATAGGATGTTTGAGAATGGAGATCTAGAAGGGAAGTACAATGTATCTAATCTAATATATGTAGCTGAAGAATTTAGGAAATTGATGAAACGAATATATGAAAATACGTGTTACTCAAATAAAATAAAAAAAAAAAAACAAAAGATTCTATTTTGGAATAATTAATTTTTAAATATATGGTAATATTAATAATTACATTCTCGAAGTTCAGTGTTAATTTGATATGGCATTCAAATCCACACTAAGTTACGTGTTAGCCAACGCCTATAACCGGTACATTCTATAGTGTCCTTTGGACACTATATTATGATATTTAAAGAACTGTGTGTCAACACACTATTGGGTGTGTTGTAGGGCCCATCACCCAACACACCCAATGGTGTGTTGCCACATACTCTTTTAAATACCATAAATAATATTCAAAAGACACCATAGAAAGACAGCTTATAACGTATTGACGGTTAAATATCAAATCATTCAAACAATCGTATTTCCACAGAACAAAAAAGAAAAGAAAAGAAAAAAAAAAAAAGAAAAAGAAACAGCTGCCTCCGTTATTGCCGCATGTCCTTTACTTATATATTTTTGAATTTTTTTTTTTGAAGCATTATTATATATTATTGTATTGTATATTAGTCAAATGTCAATAATAACATGTCAATTTGATAGTACGGGAGTCGGATTGTTTACATGTTAAAGACTTCAACTTTTTGCTAAAAAACCATCATGAAAAATTATTGGCCGGCGCAGTCCTCTAAGTTTAATACCGTGTAATATTTTAATTAACGCACGTAAAAATGATTACCCACCAATTAATACTAATGCTTAATACTGCCTTTCCGCCTCTCTCATAATATATATTCTTTCTTTTCATCTATGTATCTATCATCTGTAAGTGCATGAATCATTCTAATTAATTAATTAATTACTTCGGTTTCAATGCTAATGATATCTTTAAGGTATTTCATTTTTTTAATAATGTCGCATTTGGACGTAATTATTTATATATTAATAGTTAAAAAATACTAGTAATAAAGTAGTAATACATAGGGTCTAAGAATGTAGCTAATATATCATCATCAACATTAAAAAAATAGAGTTTAATTAACAAATATCCGTCAGGTTTTAGATTGGTTATAATTGTCGGTGCAAAAGCAGCCAAGTTACGTTTCGATTTCTGGACTTCTCCACACGTGTAACTACCTCAGCTATTTCTTTTTTGCAAAAAGAGTAACAAAATTGATATGTATTTCATGTGATTATTCTTGATTGGTCTGGAGCACTGAATCGGTACTTTTGAAGCAATGAATATTTTCTCGCAATATGGAGCTTTTTTTTTTTTTAATTCCCATGAGAGAGCGCGTATATTTTTATAGTTTCAATAAATTCTTTTAGTGGTACGGAACCGCTCAAATTCGTAATTAATATAATATAAGTGCCTGAATAATTAAAAGATTCAACCTCATTCTGTAATATAGAGATCGAAAACCTGTGCTTTGTGCCATGTCGATTTATGCGCCCATACAGTTATAATATTGTGCACTGGATTTTCAGTTCTTAATTTAATTTATTTTCCTTATAATAACATTAATTTATTGAATAAATAATAAGTGGTAATTAGATGCTTCACTTGTTTAGTTAATTTTCACAATTTATGTTCATCATATTATTTCTTTTTTCCCCCTCTCTTTCGGATGAGTTTATAAGATGTGCTGTTCCAACTTGACAACTATATACTATTTGCTATAGACACCAAACATTTCATTGGATTGAGTTCATTAATCTTGCTTCTAGCTTCATCTTTCTCCTTACAAATTTGAGCTTTCAAGATTCTAATAAAAATACAAACAATTTAAGTATTATTATTAATATGAAGAGTGATATCGCTGATCATTATTAAAGTTTTGACACTTCAAAATTATAAGGAAAAATTTAGATTGGTTTATAGATATATAAGATAACAACTAACAAGAAGACAACTTTGTTTGAATTGTTTTGGAGTGAAATTTAATCCTTGTTTCAGTTATTATTTAGCTTTATGAGGCTTATGGTAAGTTAGAGAATAACAACATATTTGAACACTCAATTCCACGTAAAAGATTCCAAATTGTCAATTGTAGTTGAGGACAAAAAAAAAAATTAGAATTTAGGTTATATACGTACTTCTGGTTTCACATTTTTGCCATGCTGAATTATTAATTATTTAACAATGGTGCTCTAAATAACATTATACTTTCAATATTGAATAAAAACTATGATAGGGGAAAAAGAAAAAAACAAGTACTTAATGAGCAAACACAATTCATTATATGTAACAACATAGAAGCTAGTATTTTATATCATTTGAGGAGAAAGAAACTGAACAAAGGAAAAAAACAAAAAAGAATACAAGAAACGGATAATAATTAAGATATAAAGATTATTAATTAATATATTCTGCTAAAATAAGACATTTGCTTGAAATCTCCAAAATCCCAAACAAGGAAAGCCCCAACAACTACAAGCATGTAATCGATCACTCCAGTTTATGAATGTCTTGGAACCTGAAAAACAAAGTAAAAATAATTTCAAAGGTAGAAAAATAATTGGCAAATTTCTAAATGGACTATATACAACTTTTCAGAAGAATTTCTGTGAAATCCTATCACTGAAAACTCTCATTTTAAATTCTAGAATTCATGACTTTCTTGAAATCTTGATATATATATATATATATATAAATAATTTTTTTATAGGAAAAAAACATTGTATGATGATTATGGTGCTGATTTTCAATGCAAAACGGTGGAGATTATAAAAATTTGGCTGACGTTTTCTGGGTTTAATTTATGTATACAATTTCAATTTCCAAAGTAATTTTGTAGTGATGAATTACCAGAAAATAGCTGTCACCATGTTGCAAACTCTGCATCAGAAATCCATACTCATTCAATTGAACTGGAATTCCTGATGAATGGAACAGTATGAAATCTTCCCCAAACATGGCCTTCATGTCCAGTGGCCCTCTTGGTATTTCTGTTGCAACTCCATTGATGAACACTGTAATCATTCCTGGAATCAACATTCAAGAGAAAAGTTTGATCAATTCTCATAAAATTATAAACAAATTCTGGATTTTGAGCCCCTTTTTCTATAGTAACATGCATGTTTCCCTCTGTTAGTGCAATTAATCAAAATTAGGGTTTGAAAGGAAAATTGAAGCATGATTAGGATTTAGGGCTCATGCGGATTTTAAAGAAACTGAAATTTACAAACTAAATAATACTTTTTATCTAAATTGGAGACTGGACTCCATTTCAGTTCACGTTTGAATATTTGAATTAAAAAATGTTAATACCTGATTGATACTGCAAATGGGAAGAATCTGAAGAAGGAAAACTGGACTGAACCGGAGGAGTTTGGTCAATTTCCGGTTGGCCAGAAATTGAGAAAACATGGTCTGAACCATGATTTCCGGGGAGGGTGCAAGACGAGGAGGAACCATATAAGCTGCCGGAGCTCGAAGACAAAGTGAAATCGTAAACTGAAGGCACAGAACCTGGAGCAGTACCGATATTTTCAAACTGAATTGCACCACCACTACTACCACCGGCCCACGGCTGAGCTTGCTGAGGCTCACCGGAGATGAGACTGGCCTGAATTTGGCGCTGGCGGCGGCGGGACCTGGAGCGGTGGTTCTGGAACCAGTAGAAGACGTTAGCATCACCAACGGCACCGAATTTCTCGAGCAGTTTTCGGATTCTAACTGTTTCCTCCTTGGGAGGATTCACCATCCCACTGTTGAAGATGGATTCGAGGATTAGAATTTGCTCCGGCTTCGGCGTCCACCGGGAACGGACCGGCTCGTTCCTCTCGGGTTCCCGGTCGGGGCTCCGCCGGCTGGTGGTGTCTGGTGATTGATTTTCCATGGAAAATGAAAAAAATATTGTATTCTTGGGCACAAACTCTTAGGTTGAAGGGAGAAAATTATAAGCACAGGATCGGAGTCCACGCTCTTCCGATCTCTATTTAAAGGCCTAGCTAGCCATGGAGAATATGTCATCTTTCTAAAATTACGGTATTGCCACTAATACCATCCGAGCGATTAATAGATAAACTAGTTCAACATGCTATTCTAGTACAATTCTTGTGTTTAATCTCACATCTCACTGCAGATTATAATCATGAATTGAGTGCAGAATCTTCATAAATTATAAACTGAAACAAGAAAAAAGTTACTTCATAAAGTCAGTGATATATAGTGCAAAATTTTTTGGACTTCTTTCACGTTGCCTTTTTATTTTCACTTTTCAACATAACCAACACATCTATAAGGCAACTAATTAAGACTGAACCAAACCGATCCGTTCGGCCCGAAAAATTGGGAAAATTGGTTCAATTTATTTAAGACCGGTCATTAATTTAAAAATTGGACAAAAACTAGTTGAAACGGCAAAAAAGTGTGAAGCCAGACAAATTTAACTTTATGAAAAAATGTCTAAAATTTATTTTCTTATTATTTACTTAAAACATATTTGATCTCGATTGGTTCAAACCTCAGTTCAACCTTTTGCGCCTTGTATCGTTGCCTTTCGCAATTTAATGACTGGTTTGATTTTTTGAACATTGCTTTTTATAGCCTAAGGCTCGATCTTTATTCGGACAGGACTTAGGCACTATTTTTTAAAAATTTATAAACTATTCTTCACTGCTAATAAAACCTAAAATAAATAAATAAATAAATGATGTAAAAAAAAGTTCTATATTATTTTAGCACAATAAAATTAAAAATTAATTTAAAATTAGTGATTGAGTTACTTTGAAAAAGAATTAAATAGCTAAATGGGTTAGATAAATGAAATTTGTAAAGTGTTAAAAATGGCAAGCTTAGAAAAATGTATCGATGCCATTTATTATATGTATCCATACCATTATATACTGAGATAATTTAAAATTATATAGGAGTACAAATTTAAGATTATATAGCGAGAAAAAAGTACAGTTTGTTAACAATAGATTGAGTCCTATAAATCCACATGTTAGTTTTTTATTTTTCCAATAGAGAGGATTATGACACTCCTAAAATACCATAATTTTGTTCTCATTAGAAGATACAAGATAGTAATTAATTTATATTTCAACAAATTTAGTTTATATATCTAGACAATTTTGA
>CAVNYN010271041.1:0-28593 GCA_963692815.1 Nyctanthes arbor-tristis
GTAATTAATTTATATTTCAACAAATTTAGTTTATATATCTAGACAATTTTGATTCACATTAAATTAATTAAGTATCAAAACAAAAGTAATCAAGTATTAATGAAAATTCTCATGACCATAAAGTATGAGCTCAATTATACAAATAAAAACGATTGAAAAGGAATACACTAAAATCTAGATGATATTATTACATATATGTATATTAATAATATCAAGGAAGTAAGACTATTGTTTGTGCAAATATTATGCGGCATACTATCAATAATTTGATCGAAGTTATACTTAATTTCTCATTTTATTCTTAGTGCATATGCACAAGCAATTGTGCAACTGACGAGATAATCCCGTCAGACATATGATGGGAGATATTTTCATAGGACATATTATTATTTATTATTATTATATATTTGATTGTATCAATACAAAACACAAGCAGTTTGGTAACAAAATAAGGAAAAGATTAGAATAATTTTTTATTTTGAAGCCAACATTATTGAATTGGAATTGGAAAAAGAGACAAGGGAGGGTTTACTGGTTTTGTAATAATAATATAAAAAGTGCATGTGAAGGATTTGCATGGAAATCTGGAGAAAACCCAGAATCAACCTGTGTGAAACAAACCAAAAAAATAATAATTTAAAGAATATCTGACGTGAAAAATGACAGGCTGCATTCTGACAGGCAAGAACTCACAGTTTCACACTGCAATTCATATTTAAATCCACAATAGTAGAGGGTCTCAAAGGTTGGCTTAAAACTCGAACATTTTTCCACAAGATCATGCCGACATTTTTTTCCTTAATCCACGCGGTTTCTTGTCCCTCTCCATACATATATGCCTTGGTTTTTAAGGATTTACTACCACTGCTGGTTTTGATTTGGCTAGTTCGGTTTTGCGCTCCCCGAGGAATTCCCTTGGTAGAACAGACCGTGTTTTAAATGTGTACAGACTGCACATTGATAAGAGCTTTTTATACTTTGATGGTCAAGTATACAATAATCTATAACACGATAAGAAAAAGTCAGTACAATTAAGGACGTGAGGGACAAGATATGAGCCAAAATTAGTACTATATCGACCCATCGGATGGCAAGAGAGGGCCATTTAGTTTGGTTCGACTTAATTGATCAAAGGTTATGACACGTGATTAATTTAATGATATATATAAATAAGTGGGGAATTTTGTTTACTAAGTTTGAAGTGGGAATTAATGTCAAAGAATGATTTAACAGAGGAGTAGTAAAAGTTAGACATGTAATTTGTGCCCTAAAAGCTGGACCATGATGTTTGGTCGGTCTCGTTTAATTATCTAACATAATTTAATTATTACTATATATCTTTCTTTTCTGAGAATTTGGTAGGTTTCCACTTTTGTCATATTTACTATGTTCTTTTCGGGGCTTTGGGATTAATATATTTTGCCCGTAAAGGAAACTTCGTCGCAAGTTAATGGAAATCTCAAATGTTATTCAACCTTTTAGAAAAGATCTCAAATGCTTTTATACTTCTTTTTTTCTGTCTTTCTTTCCTTTTTTCCCCCTTGGTGACTTGCTGGTATACTTCTTATATATTTCAAACGCCACTAGACTTCTCAAGTCAAAAGTTATCTCGCCCATTATTATATTTTAAGTATTATCCTACTAGTCATTGAACTTGTCAAAATTTTATCTGGTTTGCCATTGAACTTCTGAATCCAATTTTTAACTGGAAAAAAAACTTATCATTTGAGATTGTATCACATGGTAAAATCCGTTTTTCATAATTTGCTTTATTAATCTTTAACCCAATATTGACTGGGTGGCAAATGAGCCAATGGGCAGGGTAAGCTTTTTTGTAAGTTTGGTGACAAGTGAAGTATAGGGGTATCAGAGACAACTTTTTAAAAAATTTAATGATATTTACTTAGAGTAAATTTGAAAGTATCATAGTAACCGGCCCCTCTCTCGAGATCTCAAAACCTAAATTTATTCTCCGTGTCATATCTCATTCAAGGTAAGAAAATAGTTAGATTTTAGGCTAGAGTTGCTAGCTGAGTCGAATTAATTATTACACGAGTTTAATCCAGACTTAACAAAGTAATCTATAAGAGGTCATGGCTCAACAATTACCTTGTACTGTGTTGGATAGATTAGACATTCTTCTCTGCGGATATGGAATTTGTTGAGCCTCTACATGAATGTTGAAGCATTACAGACCCAAAAATTAATGAGATTCATCTAAGATTTTTGATGAATTAATTTTAGATTTTTCACCGGAGTTCGCAATGTAATCTCTATGTGGCTAACCGCGTGCGCATTCCCTAGTACACTATTTAATTTATTTCTTAATTACTTATAACATTAAAAGGGTTTGTTCTAGTGCTAAAGTCACCATTTTACTGGCTTAATTAATATTTAATTTAGGTTCAAATCACCATCCCCACCTCAACTATCCTAAAATCGACTCACATGGGGTTCCACATATCCCATGCTACTTGGGTTGGAGCGTATATATTAAAAAAAACAACTAAGATGGAAAAGTATGTTATATATAGTATAATAGTAAGTATTCGTTCACAAAGTAGTACTATTTGTGTCTATTTCCCGTAGATTATACTGGCCTTATCCACTTCATATCTGGGCTCAGATAAGCCCAAGCGCACGGATTTTGCAAATTGCCGTCTTCAAAATTACATTACAATTCCATACCATGCCAAATTATTTGTTAAATTTTCTTAACATAATAATTGTAATAAATACGGCAGCAATTAACAAACAATTTTTATTTAAAAATATAAAAATTCTTTACATAAAAATCACTCTTTCTAATATTATTTTCATAAATACACTCAGATTGAAAGTAATTGTAAAAATACCATTTACTATTTCAAAACTACCCTAAACCAATTTTAATTAAAATTCAATTATTTATTAAATATTTTTTTTATAAATTATTATAATTATAATAATAATTACTTAAAGTTTAAAATTTTCCAATAAAAAAATAGTCATCTTTACGTACGGCCAAAATACTTCTAACTCGGGACCACCGTCAACATCTGATACCGCCACACCCACAGAGACAGTACCAATGCTGCCGCCACAGGTTTCAAAAAAATCCATAAAAGCATGGTAACATAGGAAAAAATCATAGTAACAACCAATGTAAAAACATTGTTACAACAAAAAAATGCACGGTAACAATATAAAATGCATAATAACAATCATAGGGTCGCAAACTAAAAATAGTAACACACTAGAGATTAATTCGATGTAATTGAAATTTTAAAAATAAAAAATAAATTAAAAAGCTATGTGAAATTTCAGCAAAAAAAGATAAATAAATAAAATAAAAAGCGAAAAAGCACCGCTGGAACCACCCAATCGACAATAGCCACCACCAGATTGGCAGGTCTGACAGGAGTCCATCCTTCCACCACCCCCTTGCCACTGCTCAAAATCAAAAACTTCCCTTCACAAACCACTCTTTTCCCCATTGCCACTGCCAACACACCGGATTCCACCACCTCCGCTGCTAGTTTCCACTTCGATCCCGACCCCCGTCCGCTGCCTCTCCACCAAGCGCATTGCCCTTAAAGTCTCCGTCTTCGCTGGCCGCATCGTCCAGGTTCTGATCGAGCTTGGGAATGCTCAGTCCAGGCCCGTTGTTTACCATAACGGGTGGATGAAGCTTGGCGGTAGTGAGGAGGATAAATCGGTGGCGCGACAGTCCAGTCTGAACGAGATCCCAGGTTCGTGTTTCAGATTGGTGGGGAACCACAATGCAGTCCAATTATTTTCCATATTCAGGGGAATATCCGACAGCGGCAGGTTGTGGTGTTGGGTGGCACGGCGGCACCGAGGGCTTGTGGTGTTTGAGTTATATCTAGGGTTTTACCTATACGTGTGTGTAGATATTTACATACACATCTATATATAATCTACTGTATAAATAAATAAAACAATATTAAAATTAATTACGATGATTTATTAAAATAATAATAAAATGATAGAATAAAATAAAATGATTTAGTAAAATAAAATAATTAGTGATATAAACGTAATACAATAGGGTATAAAAGTAAGTAGTTTGACATGATGGTGTAAAAATGATAGGACTAAAAAAAGGGGTAGAATGTTTAATTTTCTCAAAATATAATCTGGTCAAAATAATCGCATTCACATATTTTATAGAACCTATATGTATTACACAAATTTCTACTATTTATTTCCATAGAAATCATTTATACTTTTAAATAGAAATTGTTTGTGAAGAGAAATCGAAACAAAATACAGAGCCTAACCGAAACAAATTAAAATTAAAATATAAAAGAGCGCACGATGACATTTTTAGGACACATCGACATGAACGGAATTCACAAGAACAGATTATGGGCCCCTCTCGATGTGACGAACAAAAAAATTTACAAATTAATTTATAAGCAACGAAATTAACAGCCAAATTAACATTATTATACCCAACACATGTACTTATGTTTTCTTGAGGTAAAAAAAAAAAAAAATTAAGATAAGAAATTAAAATCTTCCAGGAGTTCTAGGGTCATGGTTATTGTTTGCTCCAGTTCCTGGATAGTCTGCAAGCTCCACATCCATCCTTCTTTCCCCCAGTCTTACTTCCACCAGTGATGCTTCACCATCATAACCCATCAACTCCTTCACAACCTACGAATCAAATGTACAACTCGATCATTGCCACGTCACCTTTTTAGTACGTCGGCATTTTCAATCGGTTTTAAGCTTTCAAATTTTAAAGACAAGACATTAACACGTTTTTTATTAGTTTTTGAGAGACCTCTTCTTGAAAAGCACTTTTGATATATACTCTGAAGCATCCCTTCCTGAGTCTTAATGATTTTGACGTTTCAAAAGTCATTTCACGTTTACGGTTCACTAAAGTTATAAAGAACCTTGAAGTTTCGAATTTAATTTGTATATATATACTTGTTCATAGAGGGTTTTGAATCATTTAGCTAGGACCAATCAAGTGAAAGAGAAAGAGTACCTGATGCTGAAAATTACCAACTTTTGCTGCATCTTTAAGACTCCCTAAATCACAAAAGTCAAGATTATTACTTCATTAACATTCACATCAAACTAATTTCAATTAAAGAACTCTATCAATTAATTAATATTCAGGGTTTTATTTGTGAAGCTTACTTGATGACGGAACCCCCTTGACGGACAGAACCATTAAGATCAAGAGCAGCACCACCGCAAGCCGCCGCGGGAAAGCCATGATCATCACCCCACCACCAAACAACACAAATTAATGTGAATTCTTTTTCTTTCTACAGAATAAAGCCTAATAAAGGTTGTCCAATATAATTGGGTATTTAAAAGGCAGAAAAAGCAGAGATATATAGATAGACAGATCATCAAACAAGAAGAAAGAAGACGGAGAAGAAAATAAAAAAAAGTCAACTTGAAGTGATTTATTTTCTTTTTTCTGGTCAGTTCCCACTAATGAAAAATACAACTTCCACTTGCCATATATAATATATTTATTAAGGCATGTTCCTTCGTATGAATAATAGTAATGCCATAAATAAAAAAGGTAGGCAGGCTGGTCACGGGATGTCACAATTAAAGTCAATTGCGATAGCTACATTGTGTCGATCGAATTCGATATAATAATTTTGATGATGATTAATTTTGATATTATCATATATATGTATTTCCATTCTTATGTTGTAAACAATTTTTATCTTTTGATCAAAAGATCAATATAGTTAATGGCTTGATAAAAAGATCGATAATTCTTTGAAAATTTTTTATCTCTTTCAAAATTTTGGATTTTATTGCTGGTGACAGGGTATAGAGTGTGTTTGACTAACCTTAAATTAAATTAATTATAGAAATAAATTTGTTGTTAATTTTATTATTTAAAACAAGAGAATCTTGCAAACTTCTGACTTTCATTATCTTATTGTTAATTTTCTAATTTGGAGAGCCTTTTTTCCTTTTTATTTTTCTCATAACTTATTAGGTCGCTCTATTGTGGTCAAAATTAGATTTAAAGAGATTGGACATTGAGTTATCTAAGCATTTCATTACCAAACTTTGTCATCGTGGATCGGGTCTATGTCATTTTAGTCAGATTGGTTACTGTTAGGGTTCATTCATTATTGACCCCAAGTTCTGTTCTAAAATACACATATATGCACCACTTTTGTGGGCATAACTCTGATCTAATACTTTTCAAGAATCTCCAATAAGTTTGGTCAAAAAACTTTTCGGCTGGGACATGCCACATCAGATAACTCGCATGTCATGTAGCGTGCCCTGATACACGCTACATAGTCAGAAAGTTTTTTAACAAAACTTCTCGAAAGTTTTTGAACATTATCAAACTTTGATATTTAAAAAAAAAAAAACAAAAAAAAACAACCATGTTGCGCTTTTTTTTTCCTGCTCAGATGCTTGCATTTCTTTCTGTACCTTCTTTTATGTGTTTATTATATGCCATTTTATGTTCACATGCTCCACCTTTGTGTATCGTCGTGTAATGTGTATTGTTATACTCAAGGGCAGATTTTGACTTTTTAAGTATTTTTTTTTGGGGGGCGGGGGGGGGGGAATGATCACGATAAAAAATAAAAGTTATAATTTTGAATATAATAATGGACACAAAACAATATAAAATAATTATAAAATATTACGCTTAACATCAATAATATAATTTTGAGTTAATCACAATTTTGTCAAAAGTTTCAAGATCATCTAAATTAACCCGCTTATTCTTCAGATTTTCTAGACTACCACTTGCTTGAGAAACTGAATTTTGATATGGTGTTACTCTTTAGACAAGAAATTTCTCCATTTCTAAATAAAAAACGTAAACCCTTAGAATTCAAAATGTTTCTTTCCCAAAAGATTAAATGTTAATCCAAACTAAATTAACGGAATCTACTTTATAATCATAAATCTTTACAACCTGAACAAGAAGTCACGTCCCAAATGCAAATGCAAATGCAAATGCAAACTGAAGCACAAATCTGTGCACCTATCTATTCTAGTCATGTTCCAAATACAAATTGAACTACCAATTTATTGTTATGTGTTAATCCAAACTGAAATATTGAAACCATGAGATAGGTGGGAAAATACAAATATAAACGCAATTCACGTCATAAGTCGCGTCCCAAAATATAACATCATAATAGTAAAATTAAATGTCAAAAATAAAAGAATAAAAAGAACAATTATTACGTGAAATAGAGTCAAATTTGTTACTTGAACCAAGAAAGGTGAATATCCATCTTCAAAACTTATTAAGAAACTTTAATATTTACAATAGTGCTCAATGCTCTGTGACTTGGGGTTCTCATTTTGCTTTGTATTCAGGAATTGGCAGGAAATGTTAAAGGTGATTTACTTATATATTGTCTTGGAGATACTGAAAAGGAGTGAAGAGAAGACAAAAGGCTGTACTTGGTTGCATAATATCATATTACAATTTAGCCCTCAAGTGTTTTATTACTTTGAAAAAAAATAAAAATAAAATTTAATGTGGGGATATTTTATGGAAGCATAATTTCAAGCAAATGTGGCGGAAGGAATGGGGCTTTGAGAGACCGTGAAATGGTTGCTTACTATGAGTATCACTTATGTTATATTTGAAATGGATTCTAAGGTGGTGGTTGATGCTTTGGCCAGAGACAAGGATAGCGTTGAATATGGATTAATCATCCACATGATTGTAAAGATTCTTTGTAAGAAGGCCCTAACTTCGGGGTGCTACATATTAGTAGAGGAGTTAATAATGTTGTGCATACTTCAGCCCGGCAAACTACATTGTTCATTAGTCTTTGTATTTTTGCCCAAGCCCACTGGCGCAAAAGGTTCCTACCTTTGAGTCGTTTTGTAGAAATCGTCCTTACTTTTCATTTCTTGGCAATTTCATCCCCACCTTTGCATTTCTTGGCGGAATTCACCCCTGCCGTCATTTACCGTTAATCTTTTCATTTTTCAACCTTTATGTTTGTAATATTATATCTATATATACACACTTATATTTTATAAAGCCTAAATTAATGCATTGATTATTATTTTTTTATAATTAATGTACTCAAATCTAAATACGCCAATGAAATGTTAGAGAATATTAAATAAGTTAAGTGCGTTTTATTTTATTATGTTGTTTTATATGGTTCAAAACTGATTACTAAATAGACGTATAGTTAAAAAAGTATAACAAGTAAAATAATTAATAACGTTGCCGCCTAAATAAAATAAAATATAATTTGATTCTCTGATAATTTTCTTGAATATCATACACACACATATATTCTTTTCACTTCTTCCGATAGTTCTGACGCTGTTGAAGAGTATATATATATATATATCTCTCTCTTTGTGTGTATGTGTGTGTAATATTCAAGAAAATTATCAGAGTATCAAATTATATTTTATTTTATTTAGGCAGCAACGTTTTTAATTATTTTGCTTGTTATACTTTTTTAACTATACGTTTATTTAGTAATCAGTTTCTGAACCCTATAAAACAACATAATGAAATAAAACGCACTTATCTTATTTAATCTTATCTAATATTTTATTGAGCGTATTTAGATTTGAGTACATTAATTTTTTTAAAATACAAAAAATAATAATTAATGTATTAATTTAGACTTTATAAAATATAAGTGTGTATATATATAGATATAATATTACAAAAATAAAGGTTGAAAAACGGAAAGATTAACGGCAAATGACGATATGGATGAATTCCGCCAAAAAATACAAAGGTGGGGATGAAATTGCCAAGAAATAAAAGGTAGAGACGATTTCCACAAAACAACTCAAAGGTAGGGACCTTTTGCGCCAATAACCCCTTATGTTATCATTGAAATGGACTCTAAGGTGGTGGTTGGTACTTTGGCTAGAGACGAGGATAGCGTTGAATATGGATTAATCATCCACATGATTGTAAAGATTCTTTGAAAGAAGGCCCTAACTTCAGGGTGCTACATAGTAGTAGAGGAGTTAATAATGTTGTGCATACGTCAGCCCGGCAGACTACATTGTTCACTAGTCTTTGTATTTTTGCCCAAGCCCTTGTATGGCTTCAGCCGGTTCTTACTTCTGATGTAATTGTTGATACTTATTCAACGAGAATTAATCTTTTTCCTTCAAAAAAAAAAAGAAAAAGAAAAAGAAAAAAGAAAAGAAAGTTAACGTGGGAACAAAATTGTAATATCCTAATTCTCAAACAATGTACTCCAACAATTATTTTGCCTCCAGTGTAATCCGCCCATGGTTATACTCCCTCTGTCCTATATATTTAGACTTATTTGAGTTTTCACAAAGATTAAAAATTTATACGGGAAAGGTACATTTTTTAAACTGTGTCTTTAATTTACCATTGTTTAATGAATATAATTTAAGATTATTAGTTATAATTAAGTATTAAATGGGGTAACTTAGTAAAATAATATTAACTAGTTTTCTCAGTAAAGAAACAAGCCTATACATTTGAGATATCTAAAACAAAAAACAAGTTTTACATATATGTGGGATGGATTGATTCTTTTTTAAGTATTGATAATGAGTAGAGTAGGAGAAGTGTCATTTTTACATATAAAGTGTACAAAATTTGTACACCTGCCATTCAATTTACACACACCTCTAAAAATTGTGATTTTTAAAAAATATCAAAATTTGAACACTACGTCTAAAAATTATTTAGAGCAATGGATTATGTTGTAATCCCTGATCACCGTAATATTACATCAAACTTTTTTGAATGAATGACTTATCTATATGTAACTCATTAATTAAACGTGGCTTTTTAATTAAACATGACATTTTAAGTTCTATATGTGACTTTTTCTTATACACAACTTTTTTAGGACTACCTACAATGAAACTTTGAATGTGACGTTTTCAGTTCTAATTAATGTGACTTTTTTCTATACATGATTTTCTTCAAACAACCTATATACCACTTTGAATGTGACTTTTTTAAATGGAAAAAGCTATTATTAATATGACATTTTTAACGCTAGATGACCCTTTTTTTCTTTAAAAAAAATGTGATTTCTTTTTTAATTTCAATATACATGTGACTTTTTTCTTGTAACGGACTTTGTTGGGACAACCTAATATGCGACTTTGAACGTGACAATAATTTTAATATTTAGTGTGATTTTTTAATTTATAATTTTAATATTTAGTGTGATTTTTTAATTTTTGTATGTTATTTTTAGTTAAGTGGGACTTTTCAATGTGCAACTCTTTAATTAGATTAGATATATGACTTTTTTATATGGGACTTTTAAATTAAGTGTGACGTTTTAATTAAGTGTGATTTTCTTATGTGACTTTTTAATTGAGTGTGATTTTCTTATTTGACTTTTTGATTAAGTGTAACTTTTTCTATGTGATTTTTTAATTGAGTGTAACTTTTTATATGTGACTTTTTAATTGAGTGTGATTTTTTCCATGTGACTATTTAATGAAGTGCGACTTTTTCTATGTGACTTCTTAAGCAAGTGTGTCTTTTTACATGTGACGTTTTCTATGTGACTTTTTAATTCAGTATAACTTTTTTATGTGACTTTTTAATTCAGTATGACTTTTTCTATGTGACTTTTTAATTAAATATGACTTTTTTATTTGACTTTTTCTGCATAACTATTTAATGAAATATACTTTTTTTTCAATTTCTATATATGTCTTAATGCTTTGATTTATGACGTTCTAATTAAAAGATCATTGAAGAATTTCAATCATTACATTTAAAAATTAAAAAGTCACATGTAAAATAAGAAAGTCACATATAGAATAACCAATCAATAAAAAAAGTTAGAAATAGTAAAATTCACATTTAAATAGTAAACGTCACACAGATTGTATCACATTTAATTAAAAAGTCATATATCAAAATTAAAAATTAACAGGTAGAAAATATCGTGTTGAATTTGAAAATAGCACGTTAATTGTGGCACATTTAGTTGAAAAATCACAAATAGAAGAAGTTATACTATTTAATTTAAAAATATCATTTTAATTATGTCACGCTTTTTGTGACATCCCAAAATTTGCTTTATGTCACAAAATTTTCTTTACCTTTTTATTTCACGTGGTTACATAAGTTTAAGGGCTAATTTATATACAGACCCAAAAGTTAAATGTGAAATAGTTAAGTCATGGTCAAAATTAAATAAGTTTGGGATTTATGTGAAGTTATATTACAAGTTGGTAGCTAAATGTAATCATGGGAAACTTAGAGACCTAAATGAAGCAAAGCGAGAAGTTGAAGGACTTAAGGTGCAATTTTCCTAACCCTATAGATAATCCTCTTGCATTTTGAGATAAATTACACATAAACACACACTACACACACGCAGCTCGGCAGAAAGAAATGAAATGGAAGGGATAAAATGAAAAGAAAAAAGAAAATGGAAGGAAAAAGGAAAAGGAAGAAGGGGTTTGCACGTCGTTAGCTTGGTTTGGCACTTGGGCTCTTGATTTCTTGGTACAATTTCATATGGGTAAGTGAAATAATTATTTTTAAGGTTTATGTATTTTCTATTGGGTGTTAAATTTATGATTTATTCTTATGATTTGATGTTAAATGATTGATGTTTATGTTGAGAGAATAATGAGTTTTATTTTTATTAGCTTCTATAATATATTATGTGTTGATTTTCATAAATAGTAAATATGAAAAAAAAAATGGGATTTTTCATATATGGTTTGAGGTGATAAATATTAAAAGAGAAATGTTGTGTTTGTTGATGTGAGTTAGATGTAATTGAAAATTCTTGAAGTATATGCATGTTATGAGAATTTTGGGTTTAAAGTTAATAAGGTTAATCTAAGGAATTTTTATAGGATGGAGTACTTGGGTTATGACTTAGCCGTTTTACAAGTTTAAATGGCGTGAAATTATTCTTGAACATGAAAAGAAAATCATACAAGGGTTAGTGTAGAATTATGGAGAATTAGTATATGAAATTATGGGTTAGAAAGAAAACATTAAAGCTAGAATTTTGAAAGAAGTGTTCTTTGGGACTTTGAAATGAATTTTATAACATTTCGTTAAATTAAATGAAACTTTTGGATTAATTGCAAGATGAAAATCTTGGTCTTTAATACAAAAGGAGAGTATAAGAGGTTAACATGAAATTCTATGAAAGCCAAGCATATATGTACAAGTTTAATAAAAGAATCAAGGCTAAAATTGGATTTTGGAAAAGATGAAGTTTCTGCCCGCCCATTTTTAGAAGGCTATAACTGCTTGTATAAGTGTAATTTTAATAAGATACAAGTTGAAAAATGATCCTCTATCAGTTGTCTATCATTGAAAATTTGAATGACATCATTTGGAGACCGGTAGGGGTTTTTATGACCTGTTTTGTGAGGATGGTCAGTTTTTACCCGAGAATGAGATTTTGGGAAGTAGGAAAATATTTTGGTGTTCTGTTTGTGTTTTTCTTGAGCTCAATTTCATATATGATGAACATATATGAGTTTCTTATCTTCTAGGAGAATTTCATAAACATATTTCATAAACATACGACACCATTTGTGATTTTAAAATGGTTTTGAGCGGACATTGCCCAAATAGAGAAAACTTAACGAGCATTGTTCGAAGAGTTGAATCAAGTCTCGAGTCAATTAGTGGTGTTATGATTTTATAGAATGATATGATGGTAAATGAAGAATTGGTGAAGTTGTGAATAAATACAATTAATGATTGAATTAATATTTAATAGCAAATGATGAAAGTTGTCAAAAACCAAAGATCGTGTTTAAAGATAAATATTTAGTTTTATATTTGGAAGGAGTTTAAGATTTTAATATGGGGTATTACTACAATTTCTAAGATGTAAAATAAAATCTAGGATAGTTATGCAAAAGAGACACGTTTAATTGAACAATGACGAAAACTCGAAGAATTCAATAGAACAGAGGACTTGAAATCAAAAAGGGAATTTCATTTCGATAAAGCTAGTCGAATTAGAAAGTCCTTAATTAATAGATAAGTTAGAACGAAAGTAAATGAGATTGAGCAAGGATAAATAAAAGAATTGAGTTATATATGTGAATTGAGAAATCAAGAAGAAATTAAATATTAAATAGAATTTTTATATGATGTCACAGGAAATGATAAAGGCTCAAAGGAAATGAAACACGAAAGGAACTATGTTGCTACTTAGCCGGTGAGTGGAGATTCTTTCTTCTTTTCTTTCTAAATGAAAATGTATATTAAGCTTTGATTTCACAGAATTCGTAATGTTTTATGATGAATGTACTTCTATGAGATTTCACGGAAGTTGATACTTCTTAGAAAAGTTCATGTGAACGTTTGTATGAAATGATGTTTCATGATTTTAAAGAAATATTTGATTTGAGACATGATTTATGATATATGAAAACCTCAAATGTGTATCCAATGTTATGATATGCCGCCTACGGGCGAAGGGGCCTATATGGCTCAAGCTGACCAAAAGAACACCGCCCAGGCGAAGGGGCCTATGTGCTAGCTATGACTCAAGCTGTTTAATTGTGCCGCCTAGGGCGAAGGGGTCGTAAGGTACCTATGGCTCAAGCTGACCGTCTATGCGCGTATGATATAGTATTATGATCATGATATGTTAGATACATTTTCGGGAAAATTCTATGACGAACTGGAAATGAAATGATGTTTATGATGTTCTCCAAGTGAACTTTATGACGAATATTAATGAAATGATGTTTATAATGTGTTCCTACATGAATGATTTTATTAACACCGATGTTATGCTGAGATTTCAGTTTTAAGTTACGAAAGTCCATGAATTGACTTATTCATTTTGTACGTGATTTTTGAGAAGATATATTTGGACTCCTCAAGACATGTTTATTTTAAAAGCTCCACTCACTGGGCTAGTAGCTCATATGTTTCCTAAATAATTTTCTTTTTAGGTAGTAATTGGAGTTTGGGTAACACATCAGGATCGAGCCTTCTATTTCCAGAATTGAACCACCACTTAATGAAACGAAATTGTTATAGGGTTGTCTTATTATGATTTATATACTTGGGACATGTTAAGCTTATTTGCATGCATTGGGGTATCTGTTATGAGCTCTACTTGATTTTAGTATATTTCTTCACAATGAAGTGTTATAAATAGAAAAGTTGCGATTCTTATGTTGTGAGGTATTGGTAAGCTTGATCCACGAAGTGATGTTGCTGAAAATGAGAAATTATTAGTTTGTGGGATATTACTGTGTTCGTGTTGGGAAAGTGTTACATTGTGAAGTGTATTTGGTTGATATTTGGTACTATGTCGGTTGGTTTGTTTATAAATTAGAGGATATGCCGTTGAAATTTTTCTAGAATAAGTAGTATATTCATGAGCCTTGACGGTAAATTCTAGTTTCTAGTTGGAATTTATCGTCGGCGCACGTCCAACTTCTAGTAAGTTAGATGTACTGAGAGTTGGGCGTGTCACTTTTCAAGTCACATATAGAAAAAAGTCACGTTAGCACAAAAATGTTACATTAATTATCACATTTTCCATTTAAAACTCACAAATCGACCATGAAAAAATAACTAAACAAATGGTCAAAAACAAGAGCAAGGGAAAGAACGGAAAAAGGAAAAAAGAACAAAGAAATAAAATCACAAACTTTAAACTGGGCCATGGTGGGCGAAATAATACCATGAGAATACGTTGCCACTGTCTTGCCGTATTTTTCCAATTCAAGTTTGCTAGTGTACTTTGGTGATTACCGATGGACATGGATCGTCCTTCCGAAATTACAAACAAGCCTATCATCGATAGATTTTTCCGACCATGGGTTCCCGGCCGTCGATAACTCGCTTTTCCGACCAGAATTTGACTGGGAAATGGCCATGATCTTGTTATAAGCAATTAAACTAGCCTAGAACGCTTCTCGTGTTTTCGGGCCCGAGCCAATATTATAGTTGTTGTAAAAATTATCCCACAAGTGTATGGGGTCAAAACAAGTAATATAGTAGATGAATCAAGTGTCGTACCCACCGGCATCGGTAATTAAAATTAGCTTTAACTAATACTTTTGACAAATAATAAAAACGCGCAAACACACACAATTCAATCTTAAGTTGTAAACCAAAGAGACTAATAAAAATTGAGCAAGATAATTAAAAGCAACAATTTAAATGGATTAAATGAATTCAGATGATTAAAGCACCGGGGTCCCCGAATCCACCACCGTTCCCACAATCAAGCATAAGCATTCACCCTCGCTCGTTTTCTAGTCTAAGGTTGAAAATCAATAATCCTAATTTATTCGAAAGCCTCTCTCGATGGTCATCCAAGTCTATACATATATGCGAGACCAATTATCTCTAATTACCCTTCGAACATAAGGCATGCATTCATTCTCTTTGATTATTATGTAACAATTTCATAGAGTATAACAATATCTCTAGCTATTATAGGACCCTATGTTTACTACCATGTGCAAAATTCGTGAAGAATCTCTCAAAAACAACATGAATCACAAACACGAATTAATGGTGATCAAACATTAATACGGGCATATAAATGAATAATAAACCGTCAACTCAAGAAACTAGAACAAAAGTATGAATGAAAACTATAAATTAATCATGAAATTCGGGGTTTCATCATGAGCCCTAGTTCAATAGTTTAGCCTAGCATGATATTACTAGACAAAACGAGAAATAAAGATGAATCCATTAACAGGAAATAGAAAGATAGAATCCTAGATCTTCAATAGCTTCCAACTCGTATCTCCAGCTCTTCCTTGCGTATTCTCCTCTCTTTTCTCGTGTTATTTTCCGTCAATTTATAGTTGTAGAAGCTTTAGAATGCTTAATTATATCAAAAAGGGGCAAAAAACGCTTCAAAACACTTCGCGCAGCGGGCCGCGGGTGGCCGCGGAATGCTTGCCGCGCCCTACCCGCAGTCAGCAGAAAAATTTGTCTCCCGCGGGTTAAGGCGGCAAGAAAATAGCACCCTACCCACGACCTAATTCAGCAAGTGCGATTCAGTCCCTGATTTCCAGTAATGGTCATTTTCTTCATTTTTCTTTATTTATACAAGTTCAAAACTTCTCAAATGCTACACAAATGTCCTCAAACTCTTCAAATATGACATAAATAGTCTCTTTTAAGTTCTCTCAAAGTGCAATCTAGTCCTCGAACTTATTGACATTAATCTTCCTATCCTGAAACTCTCGAACCATAACAACTTGATGCTACATCTTGAATACACTCTAATGTGGTTCAAAAATCATCATTTTCACTTAATATCACCCCAATTTGAGCTTTTCACCTATATAAACCATATTCACACAAATTAGGCAAAAATATGCTCAATGACATATAAAATTGAATAAGTTAAGAGGAGTAAGTTACATATAAAATACATTTATCAATAGTTAACCCATTGCGTTCGGCCTTATTATTATTATTTGGGTGGCGACTTGCATGATGAGGAAATTAAAAGGCGGCAATTTGACTTATTTGTTGTTATAATAATATATATAAAAAAAAAAGACGTGATAATACGTACCTTTGCCTAACAGTGAAATTACTTATTAAAGGTTGGTTGATTATAATTTTTCTAAGATTATACATGCATCAAATTAACTAAAAACCTACTGAACAAGTTATTATTAGATTCCCTTCAAAAAAAAGTTATTATTATATGAATCATAGACAATGTATTATATTTTGAAAGTTTCGAATATCTAAAAAATATATAACGCGAATATATATTTACCCTCAAACCAATTTTGATGTAATTAAATTAAATAAGTAGCAGTTTTTGTTAGTTAGGTCAACCTATTGATTATTATATAAGCATTTACGTTTGACTCATCTCTCATAAGTATCATATTCCTTTGATTATGTACATATAAGAAAATTTAAAGTTAATTAATTACCCTCTTAATTTTCAGAATGACTAGTTTCTTCTTATCTTGTTAGTAAATGTTTAGTTACCCTGAAGAAAGGCGAGTAAAAAACCGATGAGAATATGATGTGAACATATACTTTCGAAGCCTATGCACTCAATTCTAAGCATGATCAAAGTATTCAACAATTGAATAGAAACAACAATATTTGTATGTATATGATAATAATTATATATATGAACAATTTGGAAAACCTTAACTATGATTATCAATGATTAGTTGCTCAAAAATTTGGTAATTAATTAGGCATAATCACACATGCCATATAGGCAGTATCCACCGGTCATGCATTTGTGATTACATGACCCGCAATGCCTTTTATCATATGAAAGATCCACACATTCCCCTCCACAACAAGCCTCAGTATAAGCACATTTCCTCTTGCATGCTCCACAATTTTGCTTATCGTATTCCAAGTCGACGCACTTGTTGTTGCAACATGTTGCCGTTTTCCCTCCAATCAGTACTTGACATATTTCGTTGTCCTTGTTGCAATGGTCCCTGGCCCTCGGGTTCTTCTCAAGCAGAAGAAGAAACCGACTCGCCCGTGTTGATGCTAATATTGGTTTCGCTTCATGCAATGTGGATTCCATTTGGATGCTGAGAAAAATGATCAAGACCAATATTTTGATCACTTCCATTTTTTCTTCTATGTGGAGAGAAGAGGAAAAAGATAATATATTGATTTTGGGGAGAAGAATTAGAGAGATTGCTAATTTATAAGAGGATGGAAATATGGAATGGAAGACATTAGGGTTTTATAGGCGTGACAACAAAGAGTTGACGCGAAGAAGGCGGAAAAGGTGAATTGAGTGAACTCTAATTTACCAAAACATGAAATGTATTATTATATAAATAAATTTTGTATGTGTATATTTACAAGCCATATGTAATGTTTAGCTTTACTTAACTAGCTAGCAATATACATAAACACTCTTTAATTTTAATTTTCTATATAATTAAGGCGGCTCGGGAGAAAAATTGTTGCAGGCGATATATATATTTAACGAGTATATATATATATATATATATAGCTAACTAGGTTGTTCATTTCTAGCTAGCTGTTTGAATTTAGACGAAGAGCTCGTTTAGGTGTCTTTTGAAAAATTAAAATCAATCTTTGAATTTCGTAAGCTGCTTTTAGGCTGATCTAAAATAACTACTTATTCTGAAAGAAAAAGAAAAATTATGAGATACAAATGATGTGTTACAAAAGACCACTCGTCTATCAAAATATAAAAAAATAATAATAATAATCAGCACAAATATAGAACGTAGATATTATTTCTCTAAGAGCATCTCCAATGAGTTTCCTTAAATATAGGGGAAACCCCTTTCCCAAATATAGGGGAAACTATTGTTGCTCTCCAATGGCTTCTCCTATATTTAAGGGAATCTATTTTTTTTTATTTTCCATTTCTCTTAATTAAGTAATAATAGGAATAATATTTTTATTTAATTAAAATCAGTCTTAATTTGTATAATAATTATAATTAGTTAAGGTTAAATAATTTATATTTCAAAAGGAGCCAAATAAAGAATATCGTTGCGCATAAAAGAAAATCTAAATTATTAAATAACTTATTTTGAAAAAATGATGTGAGAATCGATTAACATTAAAAACGATAAACAACGATACATTAAAAACGATAAACAACAATTAACAACGATACATTAAAAATGACAAATACTCAAGTCAACCCGTTAATATACATAAACTTAATTGTCACAATTATCATATTGCTCCCACAGATGTTAAATAATGATATTTAATAAAAAATAAAAAATGTGTAACATTTGAATTCTAAAAAATAAATTAATAGTATTAAAATTTTTTTTTGAAATTCAAAATTAGAACAATTATGTTTTAAAAACCGAAATTAATTTACAAATGACGTTATCATAATTAAATTAATGGCGCTTTCGTAAATAAAAGAATGACATTTTTGTAATTATATCACATTCCTCCAATATGGGGATGTGAATAGTGTCTCTCCATATTTGTAGGGACACTATTCACCTCTCCCATATTTGAGGGAGATGATAAAGGATGGTTAGAGTAAAATAGTCCCCTATATTTGGGGATGCCCTAAGAATCAAAATGATATAAAAAACTGAAAAAACTTAAATAAAAAGTTTGATTTGAGGTAAAGCATTAAAACAATTGTTACTACATATTATTGTTGGACTGACGTGTTGACATAACTTCAACAAAATGAGTAGTTTGTGCATGGGGAGATTAATGAGGTGCAATTTCCGCAAATAATTTTATATTTAACAAATTCGTAAGTCAAATTATAGTTTGCAGCACAAGAATTCGAAAATGTCAAAATGTACATGCTTTATTATTTTTTTTTTTTAGCAATAACATATTTCAATCAATTGTTGGAATCCTTCAAAAGTACAACAAGAAGAAAACTAGGCGGACTCTCAAGCCATTCATAGTGTCTGACTGTTAGTACGAAAATTCTTATATCTTGACGTTCTTAATTTTTGTCTAAGTGTCAAATATTGTTTTAAGTATTGTTACATGTTTGCATGACTTGTATTCGCGTGTGATATATTATTTGCATGCAAATATTTGTTACTAGGTCGAAAGAAAGCGTTGGGGCGTGTGTACGTTTTTCTTGAGGCTCAAGTATTTCAATTATATGCAAGATCTAAAATTTCCTAGTTTATGTCATCTTAGATTATTATGTCTAAAACTAAGGTTCTTGTTCTTGCGCATATAGAGTTCAATTAGAATTAGGAAAGTATGTGTCTATAGTATATTACAAATCTAACTTTTCTTATTTCGTGTTGTACTCGGATTTGATTTCTTTAATTCTCAGCTTGCACAAGAATGCAAAGACCAATCCTATTTAAACTTCTTGTTGGTCGAACGAAGATACACGAGTTGAGCAAAGCCTTTTGCGTAGAATATTTTTTGAAGCTCGACCACAAGAAGAAATATAAACACTGCCGAAACTTGCGAGTTCTATACTTGCACGGAATGTTCACGCTTTCCAAGTTGTGTTTGTGTTTGACAACCATTCGTAGTACGTGGTAGGCGACCACATAAAGTGCGAAGGACTTATCCACACAAGGTTCAAGTAGTTTAGGAGGTCAAGTGTCCAAAGATGAGTTCGGGAGATCTCTAGCAGCTTGATGGACGTTCCGGGAAGCGCGCGGGAGAAAGAAAGAGCAATGAGAGTTGTCTCATGTCAAAATGCGTAAAGTTGGAATTTTCTATAAGTTTACCTTTTGATTTTTTGGTGTTTATTGTGATAGCACTTTTTATTTTTTCTCTGTACTAAACTTACATTTGTGATTAGCGGGTTAGTTTGTCCCGTAGCAAGGGTGCCCGCAGTTTTTCCCAGTTAGATTTCTACGTCATCATATTTGGTGTTATTTATTTTCCGCATTCATACCCAAGCGAGACATATCTAGGTCGCGTTACACTTTACACTAGAAAAAGCAGCTAGGTAGGATACATCCTAACTAGAATCTAGATAACCACATATTCACAACATATATAGAACAAGCTGCCCGAGCAATAGTATGAGCAACTTGGTTCGTAGACCTCCGAGTACAAGAAAAAACGATATTATCTAATTCTAACGCAATCACACAACAATCTTCAATAATAAGACCAAAGTATGATGTCGTGCGCTTATGAAGAGCTTGTAATACTAGCAAAGCGTCCGTTTCCATGTAATTAGTGCACACTCGAAGTCTTGACTCGACCATATCGTTGAGTTGATCGAGCTACTTTGGCATTTTGGTCGAGTTTGAGCATGCTAGTAAGAAATCATTTGGTTTCTCAACTATCAAATATATTTCACGTGTTCGATTATTAAATTTCAAGTGCTTAAAATTTGATAGAATCTACATTTTCCTAATATGCAAGCTAAATGCATACAAAAAATATCAAGAAATCATAGAAGATATAAACCACATTAATCACTTGCATTGGCGCTTATAGAAATTTTGAGGCGAAATCAATTTCTTTAGAAGGACTTTCAATCTTCTTGAACCTATTCCAGGCTTCAAAAAACCGTATTTTTCGCTCTGCAATTCCGAGCACTTCTCTTGAATACCTTCCCCCTTAGAACACCACCCTCCATAAGCAAATTGTCTAGACCCCCTTTTAAGAAGTTCTCGATCAATCTTGTTCAATACTGCATCGTTCTTCTTGAATTTCCGAGCAAAGGGGCGATTGCTTGTGACAAATTTCCAGTAGTCTCTCAATCCAAGTGACCTTGGGTGCTGCTTGGGAGGATTGTCCCAGGTTATGTAATGAAGATCATGGTTTACTGTAGTGTTCTTGTATTCCTCGGAATTGCATATCACTGTCTGAAAATAACCCTCTGGGGAGGAGACGAAATTTGTGTAGTAAAGAAGAAGAGTTCGCGGGAGATTCTCCCACCCGACTATGCAGTATTCTGCGAACGATCTTGATAATATCGTCCATGCTGAACCTGCATGTAAAATTATGCAATTAGATATTGAATAGGTGATTATTTCCATAAATCTTAAATTGGTTAGACATGAAAAATGAGATAAATTTATTTATAAGGAATTGAGTTACATGTTGTCCTTCTAAGATTGAAGCTCAATAGAAGATTGAACCTGAATTCGACAAGGTAGTATTTTGTTGTATTTTTGTCTATTTACCCAATTACCCTTACTAGCATGCCATTTTGAAAGAAATCATTACTAGAGACGTGATGCACTCTTTTTTTTTCTTTAATTTTAAAGGAAGGTTAAACAAAAATTATGAGTAATTTGAACAAGTGTTACAGTAATTAACTTTCTTATGTCCAAGCAAAAAGTTTTGAGTTAGAATAACACCTACCCTCATCCTCTACCCCCAATGTATCACCCAAAAAAAACAAAAACAAAAATTAGGGAATTTTGGGCAATTTATAACAGAGCCCAAAACAAATGGACCCTCCTTTTTACAAAATTCACATATTTCAAGACAGAATCTATTGAACTGGACCCCCTGGAAGGGCCGGCATCCAATCAGAAAAACACGTGCTCATAAATGCAAACACGTGACACTTCCCATATTTGAGAAAATTAGTAATATTTATCCTCTTCTTTTTGGCACTGATTTTTTTATACTACATAATAATTTAAGTAATTATTATTTGATTATTTCAGAAAATATTTTGAAAAGTTTGTGAGTTATCATTTTTTACAAGAAGTAAAACAGCCTTTCGACCATAAAGCTAATGTATTTTAGGTAGAAAATCAGTGTCCCTAACAAACATGTACTTATTATTATAATTATTAATAATGTTTTCTTTGATGCTTAAAGTGACTTAAATGTTAATTATTGAGTAATAAAATCAATCACCAACAGCTTTGACTCGACTAACAACCATTTATATTTCTATATATGCATCAACCCCGCAAATCACAATCATCATGTGTTAATGAAAGTAATTTCAAGATCTCGAGAAGAAAATAAAAAAATGGAAAATTGTTCATGGACCTTTGAATAAAAAGGTTATATAAATTAAAGTTTTAATACACTCATTTGTAAACTTGTTATTATCCAATAAAATTTTTCGAAAATTGTGATTACGATGGGGTTGAATATGAATATAATATGCATTTATTTTAAAAACTTCGAAAGCTACAATTCAATAATATATTTGGGAAATACACCAAGTCCACGAAATTCCAAGAATGTAATATTTTCTGTTATCAACAAGTACATCTTTTTTCTAATAAAAGCTCCTAGAAAAATACTGGTTTGGTAACTAGTCCATGTATCTTGAACTAAAGATTCCACACATATTAAAAAATAAAAAATAAAAAAAATAATAAAAAATTATAATCATACATAACATGACACGGAGAAGAAACATATTTACCTGTAAAAAGCTTAAATGCAGTAGGTAGACTTCTTTGCTTTATAACCCACCAAATCTCTGATTTATTTGAGCCATACAAACCAGGGTCAATTATAATTGGCTTTGCTCTTTTGTTCCTGCAAAATTTAAACTTTTTATAACACGAGCTTTCAATATAACCCACAAACGATGTAATCCCCAATTAATTAATTGATTAATTAGGATTCTTTTCTTCATGTGTCAAGTTTTTAGGTAAATAGAGTACCAAATCCTGAACTCCACTCCACGTGTAGTGCTTGGAATTCATCAATCCACCCACATTTGCATTTATGATTTTTATGGGATATCATTAATAACCACTTAATGACATAATTATGAACACATAAACACGCACTAGTGTGTGTGAAGTGAAATGTTCAGAAAATAGTCTTACAATTTCCAACCCAAGCGGCTAGTATGCTGTACAAAATTTCGATCTCTGGGCATGTCTGAAAAGGCATGAATCAGATCTGGAAACACAAGAAAATAGAAAGCAAAAATCACACCCAATTTTCTTGTGAGAAAAATGGCCCCAAAAAAAAGAAAGAAGAAAGAAAACAAGAAAAAGGGCACTCACCTTACCATCTTGAGTTACTAATGGATAATCAGATGCACTGAGATTAATAAACCAGTCCCATTTTGCACTTCTGAGAAGCATAGACATTGAGTGGAGAGTAGTAGCAAGCATTGTTGGGCCTCTGTATGTAACCAAATTACTCTTCTTCACAACCCAGACATTCCCAACTTCACTGAAAACTGGATTACTCGAAACGAATCTGGAAATTTCTTGCTGATCAATCTTGGGGGCAACACTGTCCAAGTGAATAAGGTAAAAATTCCCAGGATGGTAGAGTGCAAGCATCAATCTTTTCAGCTTCATGGTGTCTCCACTAGATGCTGAGATCAAGTAGGCAAAGGAGATGGGGTATGGGGTGGTGTTTCTTGGGATTATTAAGGTTTTACTCTGTCTGAAAATGGGGATTGGGGGTGTGAATTTTGTGGGCATGTAAACAAGTGAAAAGACAAGTGAAGTAAGAATGAAGGAAATCAAGAAATTCTTGATGTCCATTCTTCTGCACACAAGTGAGCAAGAATGGGGATGGGAAGAAATAGGAAAAGGGGAAGTTTGTTGCTTAATTTAGGCGATTTTAATTGGGGGGTTGTTATTAATGGGGATAGGAAGAGTGTAGATGAAACGTTAGGCTTCCTTTCTTGAAAGTGAAGGGCTCCAACTGTCACTCTTCCTTTCCCTATGAACCTTTTATTTTGTGCTGATACTTTAAGCTAACTTAGTGTCAAGGTGTCATGTTTTATTCCTTCGGGCTCAATCTTAATCTAGGGATGAGTTATTTCATGTTTGAGCATCAAGATCGTTACTTATATGATATCTTTTAAGCATTGAAATGGACAGAACGCCTATCTTATCATAATTAGTAGAAATTTTCAACACCAATAAATCCGTTGAAAACTTGAGGAAAAAAAAAAACCATTGAGTTTGGTAGTATGTCGATCTGATTTCTTTTTTCCTTTAACGGATTAGCCTCTTGTCTAGTTATTTGAGTTGATGCTAAAAAAGAAGAAGTTAAAATTGTTAAGACGAGTAATCCACTAAAAAGAACCAAGACTCTTAAAATACAAAACAGCAAAGGCAGTTAATTAGCTAAACGTTGACTTGGTTAACCAAATCAGCTAATGACGATTGACGAATCTCTTTTCTTGTACTCAATTGAATTCAGAAGTGCCTCGCGAGACACAGTCGAAAATCTGCTCCTTATGAATAGTGGATTATACAAGAAACTGAGAGAAGATAGCCCTGAATTCCACTGAATAAAGAAGAGAACCTGGTGACGAATCCACTGAATTCTTCTGCTTGTTTCTTGACATTCTTGCTATGCAATCCCACTTGTTGATTCTTGAATTTCTTCTGCTTTTGAATCCTTTGTCATGTTAGTTTTTAGAACATGAAGTATCTTGAAACAGATAGGACGATGAAAATCACCAAGGGCAACTAATGGCTACTCAACTCAGGAAACCAGGGGCCTAGTATAATCATGAGATAAGTTGATTTTGTAAGATACACAAATAATTTACCATAGCAAAGTGCAAATGAAATTTTGGTGGACAAAGTGAAAATTATAAAACATGCTAATGAAGATGATAGGAGCTAAAATAGTCAGGACAGACGAGCACTTGTTTAATTCAACTACATCAAACCATCCATTTACGAGCTACAGATTGGCCGATACTTCTTGCAAGGATCCAGTGAGGTAGGATTGCAATAACTCATGGGGGCTTAGACAAGCCAAATCTGCTCATCACTCCTGGATTTCAAAGAACACTATAGCTTAGGAAAGACTGGACAAGATATGAATACTCTTATATATCACTCTCAACAGGAAAAAAGTTGAAGATTGGCCCTGAAGCTCCTGTGGAAAAATCAACACCTATAATTGGGTTTTCTGGCCTTCGTGTCTCCGATTCTTGGAGTAAAAGGATAGGACTTTTTGCAACGTTTTTCAACGGCTTTGGCAAGATTAGTTGAATCAGCTCTAGTTTGGCGACCAGTTTATGTGTAGAAAACTAGAAATACAGGAAAGGCCATGTCGCAATAAAAATGAAGTTAGTTATTTTTCGTTAATTCATTTAATAGGTTGGTTAATCATTAAACAACATATCAATGACTTGATACGAGATCTTTTTTGGGTTAATTCTATATCTTCATTTGTAGATTGGATTCAGGGTTGTTTATCCATGCATAGCATTGGTGAAATCTCTGCTAGGGTTCAGTGTCTACGTTGCAATGCCATATTGACATCAATTGATGTGCCATTTACCCATATTATAACCACTATTTCAGTAATTGTCGCGTCCACTATCTTTCAGCCAAGTGTCACATAGGCAATGAATAAGGTTTTGCACAATGTCACGAATAATTTTTGTCAACTGGATTAGAATACAGCTCCAATTTAAATTTAAAAAAAAAAAATTCCAAGGTAACGATAGGTGAATAGTCATCGCCAAATTTTTAAATTGAAATACAGAAGTGAAACCAACAATCCAACGGATGACCTCCATAAATTTAAAACTGAAATTTCAAATCCGGCAAAAATGGTAGCAAAGTAGATTACAATGTTAGCGACCTCTGGAGTATTCGAAATTTGTCCCATGTGGGTTGCACTGACGAGATTTACCTACAACATCGCATGTTCATATTCTATTTTTATTTAACCAAACTAATTACATTCACATTTGACAGGACCCACATATATTACATAAATTTCAACCATTTATCCTCAAAAAATCTAGCCAAGCAGCTGCGACCAAGCAGCAAAATGGTCAGGCCCGAAGTGAAGTCAAACTAATAATAGTCCAATTGACACTTAAAAGAACAGGAATAAAAATAAATAAATAAATAGGAAAGAATCAACGTGTATCTTAGATTGTTTTGAAATATCCGATCGACGTGGATCACCATCCAATAAAAAAGCAAGACAATTATATAGAACAGAGCCAAAAGCATAGCTATTTTTAGTTAAATCAGTTAGCCGTTGAGTTGGTTAACCAAAACAGTTAATGACAAATGCATTTTCTTGTTCCCAATTGAAAACCCCAACCGCCTCACGAGACCCATCACCGCTGCTGAAAGAAAAGGCTTTATATAAGGGAGTAGGAATTTTTGTGTGTGTGTGTGTGTAGGCTCAAAGAAGACTTTCAACTAATATCAGTCATTTAATAAGGGTTATAAAGTTGAAAATCTGCTCTCTTTGAATCGTGGGGTACAAGAAACTGAGAGAAGCGAGGACCAGAACCACTGAAAGATCGCCAATCCATCATCATTAGAGTAATAAAGACGGAATACCATTGAATTCTGCAGCAATTGATGGTCAAGAAGATCCAATTTGGTAAGAAACATTTCTACTTCTCCTCCTCTCAACCGATATGCAACCATAATTCATTCCAGTTGTTGATTCTTGAATTTCTTCATATTGATCTGTAACAAATTGACTAGGCTTCACACTGATTTTTTTCTTGAAATGCAGAGGCAGGTACCCAGTAGTATATTGGGATCAATATGAGCGGGAGAAACTGCTGTAACAAGTTCTTTCAGTCTATTTTCTATATCCAAATTCTCCTCATTACCATCTTGGTTATAATTCTCACTGTTCGAGGCACACTATCAGCTGTTCACAGAAAAGACTTCCATCCTAAGGAGTGGTATACACCAGTCCTTGCTTCAACGGCTTGTGCCGGAATTGTGGGCTTCACATGGCAAGCGTTCACAAGATTCAGCCCTTCAAGAACCATTAGGGTTGCATTCTGGCTTGCCCCTCTTCTTACCTGCGCGGTAGGGATATTGCTCATTTACATAGGCACCATTCTGAGTTCAGCAGCATCTGCTATTGCCTTTGCTGCAGCCATTATTGAATCCTTGTATGCTTGCTGGGTGAATCCTCGTTTAGGGAATGCCGCTAATGTAGTGACAGTTTCTAGTGTGCACAACCCTCCCAAAGTCACTGTTATACTTCTGTCAATCATAGTCGGTACTCTCTGTTCAGCTTTCTTGGTAACCGGCATTGGAGGAGCCACTGCCACTGGAACTAGACTTGACGCTCTATTCATTTTCCTAATCACTGCAAGCTTAATTTGGACCATGCAGATCATTAGGAATACAATGCAAGTTGCTGTGTCACATGTCAAATATATGCAATTTGCACACACTATAGATTTTGCATTTGCAGCAGCATTTGATAGTACTATTAAAAAGGCAATGGGAAGTATTTGCATTGGATCAATTCTTGTACCAGTTATTGCCATTATCACAGGTGTAGCACAAACTGTAAGTTCGGCATCAGGCGATGTGGATGAGTTCATGTTCTCCTGTGCAGATTGCTGTTCAGGACTTTCCTCAAGGCTTGTAGCATATGGGAACAGATGGGGTTTTGTGCACGCAGGAGTGTACAACAAGGGAATTGTGAAGGCATCAATTGATACATGGGAGTCATTTAAAAGATGCGGAAATGAAAATACAATAAATTCTGACCTCAGTTGTTCATTCTGTTTTCTAACCGGGGTAGCAGCAGGATCCATATGCGCACTACTCGGAGGCATATGGGTGTTTGTGATCCATAGGAGCTATGCAACTCAAGTGACACTGTATGCCTTCTTGATTGGATATCTTGTGGTAAGGATCCAAATCTTACAGGTCCCTCTTCCTCATAGTTTTTGTTTTCCACAGCTAAAGCTTATTTCATATTTGTATGTATTGCAGGATAGGGTGGCAATGGCATGGGTACAAGCTAGTGTTTCAGCATACTATGTTGCTTACTCAGACTTACCTGAAAACCATCAATCAGATACTAGTAACCCATCTCTCAGGGGGCAGAATCTGCAGAGACCACGAGTATAGCAGTCAAGAGTGCTATTCTTGACATCATATTGCACAGATTGATATAGATACACATTCTTGATACTCATGACTAGAGACAATGTTAGATAGCAGTATTCAGCTGTACAATTTTTTCTATTCTTTTACAATTTTTTTGGACAAATAGGGAAACCATTACTGATAGAATTACCCCATTCAATTCAATGCTTAACAGGCTAGAAAAATCTGTTTAGACGAAATTGTGGATTAGTTGGGAGTATTGAGTAATTGAAGTTTCTAGAGCAACATGTTTCATGTCTCCTTTTTACTTAATATGTTAAATTGTTATGGCCACTTGATCTAAAAGTTTAAGCTGATAGATTGGGCCAATTTTATGTTATTTATTATATTATATAAAATTGG
>CAVNYN010271042.1:0-28552 GCA_963692815.1 Nyctanthes arbor-tristis
ACATTTCATTTTACCAAGGTTCCAACGAAAACAAATATAATGCAACACTCAATCATTCATAAAATTACATTCTAAAATATTCCTTCATTCTTCATCTTCAATATTTGTGCAGTACCCAGTAACAACTGATTCCTGTATAATAATACATTTACAATAAAATATAATAATTACAACTATATACTTAAAATTTTTTAATATTGAATTTGAATAACACAATAAAAACATAAAACATGTTGTCTGATATTTTTTTTTTTTTGGGATTCAACTTTGTTTTTCAGTTATTACAAAACATGTTGGCACTAATTCACAAGTCAGAGGCAGCACAATTGGTTAAAGGTTGGGGTAAGTTGGACTGATGGTTGAGGGTTCGATTCAACCTCAACGCCAAATTTTTTTTTTTTTTAAACTATGTTGAAATTTCGGGTTTTCGGGGCGGGTCAGGGCGGGGCACCCCAAACCCGACTCCGCCCCGAATCTGAAACGGGGCACAGATTTGTGCCCCGTCCCCGCCCCGTTCGGGGCGGGTTTTCATCGGGTTCGGGTTTTCGGGGCTTTTTTGCCATCCCTATTTGTTATACATTAGTATTTCTTATATTTATTCTATTAGTTTTTAAGATATATTCAAAGATTTAATATTTCTTCAAAATTCTAACAGTTGATAGACAATTTTCAAGTTTTGAGTTATTAGGCTTTCTTCTCATTTCAATTAAGTGCTTACTTTTAAGGTTGATGGTATAATAATAAAATAAAATTAAATCAGCATCAAGACTTTTATTTTAATTCAATATAATAAACCAGAAGTCATAAAACCTTTGATTATACGTTTAGTACAATATTACTTAATTTTTTTTCCTGAAAACATACATATTAGTAAAAATTTAAGTTGAAGGGATATAATAATAATATTTGATTTTCATGATTATTTAGAATAAAAATAAAAATCCTTTTAGAACAAAAATTTAAGTTAATGGGATACAATAGGAATAATATTTGATAGTGTCACAAAAAAATTGATGATGATGATGATTTAGAACAAAAATAAAATATTCTCTTAATTCATTTTAGAGCGGAAGTGGTTAAAAATTAATATTTGAGGTAAATCATGTAAAATTTATTCTTTGTTGTAATGTTATTTCCCTTGAGTTTTTTGTAATAGGAGGGTGTATACTTAAATTATTTAAAATAGATTTAGTGAAATAGTAATTTCTTTAGAGAATATATATATATATATATATGAGAGGAAATGTGAAAAATAATCTTTCCAAGAAAATGTGGTAGAGAATGAATAGGTGGAAAAGAATTCATTATCATAAATAAATATCAACTACATCCTAATATACATAAATAAAATATAGGTGTAGAGTAATTCTAGAGTTATATAAATTTCATACGCTCTCTTTTCCATACTTTCTTGATTTTCATACTTAACATGAAATTAATTTTTGGTTAAAAAATTCTTCATTCTCATTTTCATTACTTAAAGAGTATTATTCATTAATAACAATATAATTAGCTTTGTATTAAGCGAAAATATTATACGTATTAATTTGATTCTATTTATATATATTAATAACATATGTATATGAGTGAGTGTAGTACGCAATAAAATTATAATTATTTAGTTTTTCAAATTTCTAAGTATTTTTTCCTACTAAGTATTTTATTTCGTGTAACGTACGAGTATAAAACTAAGTTGACTTTTTTAAAAATAATAACTCCTAAAGCCCATACAATTAAAGCCGAAACTTTATGAATTAGAAAATCATTAATTGCTCTGTTGCAATTCGACAAGACATGTCCCAATTTAATTTCTTTACTTTTATTAAATTGAATGGCAATTTACACCGACATCCCCAACCTTTCAACTTTTACCTATTTTATCCTCAATCTTTATTTCTAATCTTGTGAGTCCTCAACTTTAAAAAAATGTGTGTTTAATGACAAAAAATTCATATATAACTTAATTTAGAAATTTTATCATTTTGCACATGTATCACTTTTCTATGCAAAAGTTATTTTTTAATATTCTGACATGATGTAAATTTGAAACTTACAATGTGTTTAACAATTTATCCAGATTCTAATATGCCACACAGCATCATTTCATTTATTTCACTTTTTTCAAAAAGTCAAAAAGTAAAACTCAAACCGCAATTGTTGACTTTTTACATAAAATAATCAATAAAATGATGTCACGTCGTAGATTATAATCTAAATTATAATCCAACTAGTTGCCAAACACTTTTTTAATTTCAATTATAATAGTATTCTATTTAAATCACTGTCAACACACTGTAAATTATTAATTAATATATATATTGATGAAATTGCAAACGAATGCAAAGATTGGGGGAGCTATTTGTCCAAATTTAAAGATATGGGATGAAAGTGTAAATACATGTAAAGATTGGGGAGACCTTTGCTGCAAATTGCCCTTATTATCAAAATAACTAGATTTTTCCACTCGTGCGTTGCACACGTAAAGTTATTGTGTACATTTATATCAAAATTGGTATATGAATGTGGACATCATGTCATAAATAAAGTATAATATACCAGTTGTATTGTATAAAATTATGAATTGATATGCGAATTACAAATCACCATGGGATATTTATAGTAAAATACGTCTGTAATTCTAGATTCCTCCAAACAAGTCGTACAAGTTCACACATCTAACCTATATAAAGTTATAGTAGGTAGCATTGTGCTCTTCCGATCTCACAATCAACTATTACAACTATGAATCTAGCCTCTCACATTACAAGAAATATGAGCAACAACGACAAAATTTAGTAACGAAAACTAAATCGTCCTTATAGGGTATCATCTATAGCGATAGACTTATGTCGCCACTAAAAGCAGAACATATTAAGGCAATTCATCTTTCATCGCCATATTTCTTAACTGTAGCGACGACACATATAAATCGTCACTATATTTCTTGATTTATAACGACGATACATAAATTTCGTCACAAACATTTAACAGGAAAATTTCCCGCCTTTATTCATGTATAGTACCGACGATCAGTTGTTGCTATAGGTAGCAAGTTTGTCGCTATAATTATAATAATTTATATAATATATATTATAAATGCAATACAATAATCAAAATGTCAGCTAGTCCAGATGGTAAAGTGTCTTGTACGAGTGGAAAGGAGTTCCACAGTTCAAATCTTGGAGCTTACAAATGTGCCGAATTAAATATGGCTGGGCTCGAAAACGGGTCGGGTCACTCCCAAAAGCGGGCTTTAAAAAAATTTAATGACAAAATGGGTAAAATTTGTAGCTGCGACATGTGAGTCGTCGCTATATATGTCATTGCAAAAAGTCGAAAATATCGTCACTATTAGTCTATTAGTACGGGTTTATACTAACGACCTTGTCACCGCGAAAAATTGCCGCTGTAGACCTATAGCGATGACATTTGGGTCTACAGTGGCAGCAAAAGTCGCAAATATATCCGGCATTTGTTGTAGTGTCACTCGTATATTGTACCAAAAGACTAATTCTAAAATCAATAATAATGAATAAGAAAATATTAAACATATACGTATCATCATATTTGCGTAAAAAAATCAATAAATATACAATTTTGATGTAATATTTGATATGTTAAATTAATATTTTACTAAAATTTTATATTAATAGTTACCCGCTTATGTACTCGATTAATACTTTATTATATTTTACTTTTAAATCATCTAACTTATTTAGTATTATTAGTTAATAATTTAATAATGTGTATCGGGCATGTATATGTTCGTATTTTCTCGATACCCCTTCATATAAAAATTTTCATACTCAAAAGGAAGTACCCTTTCGACGTACCATTTTTATAAGTAAAATTTAAAATTTATAGCTATAATTAAAGTATTAACTAGGGATAGCTCTTCCGATCTGCAAGTTAAACTTTTTAATATAAAAAGGGATTACATATGTGGGGTATCCTAAAAAAGAAAATGAGACTAAATAATCGGGATGGATGTAGTAACTTTTTTGTGTAATTCATTTTCTTCTTGTGAATTTCATGTCTCTTCATGCCCAAAGTTTTCACTAAAATTAATTGTTATCTTTGTCAAATTAAAACATCAATGTATAAATTCAAGACTCGTTAAGATTCAATTAGCATTCAACCCCTACATTACACGGGAGGTAACTTCCCAATGTTTCATATTAAAAAAAGTTTTTTACATAAATTGCAAAAAACAACGAATGGTTACAATAATAATTAAATCAAATGAAATAACATCAATTCAATCAATATTTTACATGTTTTACATTTATAAAGAAAAAAGACAAAAAAAAAAATTATTTACATCCTGTAAAAAATATATATTAATAGTTTACCAATTTATGTACTCGATTAATGTTTTAATATATTTACGTTTATATCATTTAACATATTTAATATTATTAGTTAACAGTCTAATAATATGTATCGGATATATACATACTTGTATTCACTTAAAACCTGTTCACATAGAAATTTTCATACCCATAAGAAAGTACCCTCCCTACATATTATTTTAACCGGATAATACTTCGTTTCCTCACATATATTTTTAATCGAGTGATATTTCATTTTATTTTATACAAATATCTATAATACCACATTGTTATTTTAGTCTAGCAAATAACAAATATAATCCTTAAAAAATAGCATGATTTTATGATGAGAATATTTAGAGATGTAGTAATTATAATTATAAAAAAAATATAAGACTGTGTTGTGGATTTTAGAATGCGAGGATTTTTAGGTGGAATTGAGTTCTAATCAAAGAAAAGAATTTGAGGATTTCTATATAAAGGGATAATGGAGGGAAATATGTTAGGTACATACCCATGTTCACTCAATACGCGTTCACATAAAAATTTTGATACTCATAAAAAATAACCTCCCGACATACCATTTTAACCGGATAGTACCTCATTTCTTCACATATATTTTTAACTGGTTGATATATTGTTTTATTTTATACAAATACCCATAATATTATTTCGCTATTTTAATCTAGCAAATAACAAATATAATCTTTAAAAAATAATATATTTTATAATGACAATCGTTAGAGACGTAATAATTATAATTATAAAAAAATTTGTATTATTAATTATAATTAATACGTATCAGTACGTACATACTTGTATTTACTCCATACCCTTTCACATAAAAATTTTCATACCTAAAAACGTACCCTCTTGACATACTATTTTTATTTTTGTACAAAGTAAATAAAATTTTTATTTTCAATTCTTGTAGCTTTTATTATAAAAATTAAAATAAATTGACTAAGTTTTTTGTGGTGCACTTCGGGGGAAGAAGATAGGAGCGGAAAAAACATTTATAATTTTTAAGGTTGTGATGGTTATTTGTTTCATTTTAATTTTAACAATTTTAGTATATTTAAAAAATTGGCGAGATTAATAAAAAACATAGTATCAATATAATTACCATTTAAGTATATATATGATTAATAACAATATTTTCTTTAAGTAGAAACACGTTAGAATATTAATATGTAAATGAAAATTGTTAACAAATAAAATAGTTGTTATAATGGTTTAAAAGCATGTTATTCTTAACATGTAGGTCATAAGATCAATCATTCATTTTTACATTTGTCATAATTTTTTTATTAAAAGGGACAACCAGTGTGGTATGATATTATAAGTAATTGTGCTAGATAAAACTTTAGGCGGGAAATATTTTTTAATTACGCCAGATGAAATTGTAATTGTGTCAGAAAACTCTTGTATTATATATTATATATAATTTTGATGGTATCCTAATTGACTTTTTCCAACCTGCATTAAAGATTCATTTTTCCTCTTCTACAATCTCTTTGTAATACTCCAGAAATGGAATTTTTGATTGGTAAAATTGAGAATTGAAATTTGAAGTTGTTTTAAGCTTTGAATTAAAATTTTGGGGTGATCTTTTTGGTAATTGCTATTTTTATTTTGTAATATATATATATATAAAAGAAATTAAGTTTGCGGATAATTTAAGGCATTTTTTGGGCTAAATCTGTCTTAAGTGACGTCATTTTAGACTTTTTCTTACATGTTAATTAATTTATGCGATAAATTTTAGATTAATATTCTCTATTTTTCAATTAATTAGGGATTATGGTCTTTATCTATTCTTATCTTCAAGAATCTTTCTTAGAGGATTTGTAAATCCTTTCTGATTTATTATCTTTACTAATCGTGGCTGGGATTTCAAATTCAAGATTTCTCTACTGGATGTCTTATCTATTTAAATATTTTGTTGGATTAATTTATATTCAAAATTTTTTATCTTTTAATATATATATATATATGTTAGGAAGTATTTCTTAATTTGCAGTAGACTATTTCTTTTTTAGCTGATGCATTAATTTTTAATTATTTTTATATGCTTTTAAATTGTGTCATTATTAGGTTATTTATTTTATATATAATAAATATGATGTAATTAGCGTTTTATAGTTTACAAAATTTTCATCACAGTATAGTTACAGAGAAAAATAAAATATTTAATTTCGTGAGGTGTAAGAATGACAATGAGTCAGGTCAGAATCGGGTATATTACACCCACTACCCAACCCATTAAAAAATTTTTCTCCCATCCCGACTTAAATCAGAGTCGGGTCAGGGACAGAATGAAATAATTCATATTACCTATTATATTGGCCAATTTATATATATTTATATATTTTTATTTTCATTTTTTATTTAATGTATTATAAATAATAAAATTGCAATTGAAATTACTAAATTTTCTTGATAAGTTTTATCATTTTTTTAACTTTTCAAACCATTAGAATTTTTAGTAAATATTTTTATTTTTATCAAGAAATAATTAAACGGGCTTGGAACAAGAAAAAATTATCATAATCTTTCCCGACCCGTTGTTAAATCAAGTCGGTTCTCTTTATCTCATCCCTGACCTAATTACCCGTTTAATCAGGTATTTCTTTTCTTTATAGGATAGGGTACTTGTGGGCATTGAGTTTGACGGTTCTTTTTTTGAATCCTTACTAAGGTCATTTAATAGCATTCCATATCGAGTAAGCACATAATAATTATTAGTTAACAACTAGATAATTTAAAGCATTGCAGTTCAATGTGCAGTATTAGATATAATTTTATTTGGTATCTTACTTTTTCCCGTGCGACGTACGAGTGAGAATCTAGTTGTATTTAAAAGGTAGGTTTGAGGCATTGTAGTCGTCATGCCCCTATGTGATCCCAGATGGTGGAGAAAAAAAGTCACTACCATACATGATAGGATGCAAGGAAGGCGGTCCGATCATTCCTACCCAACTTCAAGTGATGTAAGTGATATAGTTTGGCTGAGGTCAGATATCGATCATCTTGAAATGTATCCATGTCAGTATTAACCTCATCCATTTTTTTTTTTTAATTTTTTTAAATTTGAAGGAAGGGTACTAACCTTCTTAGTTCAGCAGAAATGCAGAATTATATTATTTTCTCTCTGAAAGGTTTGATTAGATTGAGTTGTAAGTTGTTTAATGGCTCACTAATCCCTTAATAATGAAAGAATTAATTGTCTCAGTTGCATTTAAAAAATAGACTATCCATCTCCATTAATCAGATCAAAGCAAGAAGGAATATTTGTCCTGATAAATCTGTATTGTTTCATTGGGTCAAATTCACTTCCTTAAAATTAATGATATATAAAACCGCTTTAAATATAATAGCGCAACTGTAGGGTTTGTACTAAATAACCGATACAATAATATATAGCTCTACACAAAAATTCATTAGGCAGGCATTTTTCATGGTTTATGATCATTATGAAACAAACAGTACACATACATTGTACTTAAACTTCAATGTAATTCGCATGCATATATTGATGTGCCAAACTGCGCCAAAAAATCATGTCTACATTATTTCCTCATGCAAATGTAAATGGTTTCATGGCAAAGAAATTATTAGCTCTTGAAATATGTTTCTCAAGTTTTCGGTGCAGCACCAGATTCTTTGCACTTTCCTTTAATATTCTGAATGCAAATGTTCCCCCGATTAAACCCACTTACCCCCACCAAATAAAATAAAAATAAAAATAAAATCAAATCAAATTCAAAATCAAAATCATTGAAGATATGTAATGTAAATGTAAAATGGTACCAAAGTGCAGTAGGGTAATTACACACTATACCATTTTCATTTGTATCTAGTGAAACATCTAGAAAAATGAAATATGCACCGAAAGTTTAACAACCGAGATTCAAACGCCAAAACGAGCACGGAACCGAATCCTCACCCCCAAGTCTTTTCCTTCAATTTTAATGACATATTTTTAGTTTATTATTATGAATACACAAAAGTATAAAGTGAGAGATAATGAAAGAATAATGTTATTTATCTAGATTAGAGACTGGTCTGCAGTCTAGTTGGCATCATTCCATTGAAGGATACGTTGATATACATAAATACATGTGATCCCCATTTATTGAATGACCAATAAAGAGATGACAACTAGACTGAAGCGATAAAGCTAGTTTCTAGTCTAGATAAATAGCATTATTGATAATGAAATAAAGTAGGCCACATTGCTTGAACATTGTAAAAATTGGTTGTTGCAATTGGTAGATGTATAGAAAAGAATAAAGTGTATGCTAAATTGCTAATTATGATTTAATAATTAATAATGGTGTGGGTAATATTGATTAATTAATAATTAATTTAAAATAGGGAGTCAAATCCAATTAAGAAAACTCCATCAAATCTATTAGGTGATTCTTACGTGGAATATATGTGTGTGTGTGTGCGCGCGCGTTACAGTAATGGTAGCAATGGGTCATACCTTTCGACTTCAAAAAGCCATGTTCACACAATGCATATTTGTATTACAATTGAGCTTTTTAGTGAACATCTTCGTGTTGAAAGCACAAGTTTGGTCACATAATACGTGATGTTAAAAATTTAAAAATCACATGTTAATTAATAACGTTCGTGTTGAAATCACAAATTTGTATTGATGTTATTGTAATCAACGCAACACAACACACATGTGCAAAAGTAGATCGTACATTTTCAATATATACTTGTCACAATAGCAACAACATATAAATTACAAAACAGGGTTGGAAAAACGGTTCGGCAATCCGAGATGAAAACCATGTAGTCTGATGACATTATAATTAGTTTCCCAAACCCTTGGTTAAGGGTTTGATTCCCCTTCTCTACAACCCGTTTATAATATAAAATTTGCAAACAAAAAAAAAAACACTCATAATGGCCACGAGGATGTATATATATTGTCACATATTGAACATTTTGTGTCATAATGACACCCATCTAATAATTGTTGGAAAACTATTGTTGTTTGATCAATTCTAGTAACATATAGAAAACTATTATTGTTCCTACTCGTTTCTACCCACGGAGTTAATAATGTTATGCAGTATATTGAAATTCAAAATTGACCAATACACTTGGTGGCCAATCGAAAGTGAAGTAAAAGGGGTTTCTTAAATTAAGATTTGGTCTCTGGCTTGGACTAAAAAAATGGGAGACTTTTCTTGAGCTGAATTCCTTTGTCATGACTTGTTTAGAAAGTTGAAATTCAAAAAAATGGAATATATCATATATTATCACAATCACAAATATGCAATTTAACCAAACAAAACATGTTTAATTCGTTCCACGAGGGCTTCAAAATTTGTAGCGTACACAACTCTGAATTTGATTTGACTCCAAATATTCCCACAAGCAACAATTTCCAATTTTGTTGGGAGAATGTTAAAAATGGGAAAAGTGTTTTTTATTAATCTGATGTTCCTCAAATATGTGTGAGTGATGAAAAATGAAATTGACCAAATTTAAGTAAAATTGTAAATGATTTTGTTTGAGTTTTATAAGACGGGAGCGAGAATGAAATTTGGTTTCGTGAGTAATGGATTTGGACAAGTAACTAAACTTTAAATATTAATAGGTTAAGTCCCTTTGTCAAAAAATGGAAACAGATAAAGAAATGAGTTCTAGAAATCTATATCCAACATGGGTTCGATAAAATATGTGAAAGTTGGTTAATTTGATCAATTTTTATTTTGAAATAAACATAGAATAGTCTCATGGTTAGAATTCAAAGCTAAACTTATTCTAGTTATTTCAAACTAACGCTTAGAAACTTCAATGATCACATTTTTCCAAATAATAGAAGAGGACTAGACTCAGCTGCTGGGAATTTTGATCACATGTCTAAACATCATATTGTACATTAAAATACAAAACAAGATTAGAATTGAAAATAGTATGATTTTATCCCTTAGATGTTGATAATCCCTGTTAAATTTTTAGTTAAAACGCATAAACACTCATATATGTAAGGAGTTAATATTCAATCTCAAAAGATTAATATGTTAAGTGGACTAACTCAATTTCTCATAAATGCATCTCTCTAGCCGTCATTCAACTGATACTCTCTATCAATCTCTTTTGCTCTACTGAGGACTTAATTATTCATTGAGTCTGTCAACATCTTACGTAGACACAATCACTTTGAGAGCCCACTGAATATTTTTTCCAACTATCACGATTCAAATTTTTTTAGGGTCCACGTCTCTGTTCGTGTGCATTTGAGATTGATCTCGTATGTGGATGCACATGGATAAATGTGAGTCCAGCTCTGATAACACTTATGAGAAATTGAGATTTCATTTTAAAATGTTAACCTATCAAGTGAAATAATTCAATTTTTTATATACAACTTTTTTACCACATATCTAACTGGTGTATCATTCACTCATACATTCTTTCCTACATCCTTTATTTCCCAAGATGTTTTCAATTTTAAATAATACTTGTCATTGATTAAATCTAATTTTAAATAACTTGTCATTGATATAAAATTTGATAATAATCCGTGGCTAATCCGAATGCGCCACCTCATGCAATTAGAAGCGGGACAATAGTGTCCCTTGGCAACGATAAGTACCCTCATGGCTCATACAAAGAAATGTTTACGAGGGAGTAGGAGAAATATTAGAGATTAGCATGTGATCTGCATTTAAGATGAAGAGCTATGTACAGAAATAAGCAGAGACACGTAAGTTATTGAAACACGCTATTTTAAAATGAAAAAGTATGTATCGTATTTAGTAATTGTGTAGATAATGCTTCATCATTTATGTACTTCCAAACTTTGTATTACTGTTGTTATCAGACAAAGAAATTTCTACGTATGAGTAGGAACAATTAGAAAGCAACACGTGATCTGCGAGCGAATTCGAAAGAAGTTATCCATTGCCTTACGTTGCCAATCTCGCAGAATGTCTGATTAAATTTACATTAATTTGTTAACATTTTGGCAGGAGGCAACAGATCATTTTAACACTATTTAGTGACGGTGGATGTGCTTATGAACTATGAGGTTACAGATCATGTAAACAAGAATACAAACACAATGTCGGTAGTGTCTTTTGTGTGCATTATTAATATTACAACGAATCCATGGTGGGACAAATTTCCACGAAAAATACTTCATGATCATATTATAGACTGGTGATGAATAATTGATATCCTGGCAGAATATCCTGGCATTGTTGGTTGTTTTCAATTCCCCTCTCCTAAAATCCCTTATAATGTCAAAAAAAATAAAATAAATAAATAAACAATAAATATTGTGACATTTTTATATATTTTTTGGGAGAAATTTTTTAAACAAGTTAACCAATTAAAATCAATGATTTTCTAAGAAAACTGATTGGACTCCGAGTTTGAAGCCCGATCTCCAATCACACGCCGTCAGCTAGCCTGTGTCAAGTGATGTAGCGGTGTGTGATTGAAGATCGAGCTCCGATTTCGAAGTTTAATCAGTTTCTTTAGCCGCACTGATTAAAACCGTTCATGTAATAATATGCTAAAGAAAGGGTATATAAAAAAATTACTTTAATTCAAATTATGTCTTGAACATTTTATTTTATTTTTTTTGGAGGTTGCATTATGTTTTGAACTTTTACTCTGTCTAGAATACTTTCTTTCTTCTTTATGTGTTAAAATTAATTAATTAGCCGCCTGGTGTGCCAATATTTACAAAAGCTTTTTCAAAGATAACTACTTTCGCCGGGGGGAGGGGGGCGGTGTGTCGTTCACAGAACCTTCTTCTGTAGAAATCTTCTGTTCTGTTTTAAAGACGGAGACTGAGAGGAACTCTGAAACGCCTCTATAAATACCCATCAGACACTTGAACAACGTCGTACTCAGAAACCTCTTCAAATCAACAATTCCTATCCACTAACAACTATTTCTTCATTCTTTATTCACATTTCAATTCAATTGAAACATTTTTGGCTGGAAAAATGGAGCTTTTGTCCAAGATTGCAACCAATAATGGCCATGGTGAGAACTCGTCTTATTTCGATGGTTGGAAGGCATATGACAGTGATCCCTATCATCCCACAAAGAATCCTCATGGGGTCATTCAGATGGGACTTGCAGAAAATCAGGTACGATGAATTTCAGAGTGCATGTTTGGTACACAATACGGTTTTCGTATCCCCAACAGCATTTAGTTGTGACTAAATTTTCCTCTGGTTTGTGCAGCTTTGCTTCGATTTAATCCAAGAATGGGTACAGAGCAACCCAGAGGCTTCCATTTGTACACCTGAAGGATCATATGCCTTCACGGATATTGCAATTTATCAGGATTATCATGGCTTGCCAGAATTCAGAAATGTAAGAAAAAGTGAAATACATTAACTTTGATTTCAAGTTTTATGCCTATTCTGCTCTGTGCTTATAAGATAATGAATTTGTAATTGCAGGCTGTCGCAAGATTCATGGAGAAAGTAAGAGGAAATAGAGTTACATTCAACCCCGACCGCGTTGTGATGAGCGGCGGTGCCACCGGAGCTAGTGAGACACTGATTTTTTGCTTGGCAGATCCCGGTGATGCATTCTTGGTGCCTACACCATATTATCCAGGGTAAGCAATGTTTTCATTTTGTTATGTTATTTTTTCTTGTCTTCTATTTTTTTTTTTACTGTGAAAATCGAGTATTTTTTGACAATAAATAGAGATCATGGTCGTCGTCTGACTTCTTAAAAAGAGTCATCACAATAGAACAGAGAGTCGAAGAGCGTCATGATTAGCGCCAATACATTTAAGAATTTGTCAAACTTTGAGTCTCATTTGTTTTCTTAAGTAATATATGATTAATATGGACTTATTCATTGTGGGAGTTTGGGCAATCGGCAAATAATTACTGCTGTTGGGGTCCTTTTTCTCAAAATAGAAAAGTTAAATTAGGTATTCAGACAACTCAACTTGTCCACATTTATGATAGAAACCAAAGTTTCTTGATAGCTATTAAATTCAGCCCACTTGGATTCGGCTCGTTGAACTACACATAGTATGGTTTTCAACACGCTTTTCACTCTGATACCATGTTTGTCCTTTACCAGGAAGATCTTCTACGGGTTCATTTTAGTATAAGGGTTTTCCCCCCCAAACATTACTCTTTCTTCCAATTATGACTCAATTATTGTTGAGCTAAACGATTAGGCACTCTCTTGCAGATTCGATAGGGATTTGAGGTGGCGAACTGGCGTACAACTTCTCCCAGTTGTTTGTGATAGCTCTAACGGTTTCAAGATCAGTAGAGAAGCCTTGGAAGATGCGTACGAAAGGGCTCAAGCGGCTAACATCAAAGTTAAGGGCTTGATCCTAAACAATCCATCAAATCCATTAGGCACTGTATTGGACAGAGAAACATTAAGAGATGCAATGAGCTTCATCAATGACAAAAGCATCCACTTAATCTGCGACGAGATATATTCTGCCACAGTTTTCAACGATCCGGGCTTTATCAGCGTTGCTGAGATAGCAGAAGAAGGCTTATGCAAAAATCGCGATCTTATCCACATTGTTTATAGCCTATCAAAAGACCTTGGATTTCCAGGATTCCGCATAGGCATTATATACTCATACAATGATGCAGTGGTGAATATTGCCCGAAAAATGTCAAGTTTCGGATTAGTTTCAACTCAGACACAACAGCTTATTGCTTCAATGCTATCAGACGATGCTTTCGTAGAACAATTCCTTGACAAGAGCACAAAAAGATTAGCAAAAAGGCACAGTTTATTCACCAGAGGACTTGCTGACGTAGGCATTCAAAGTTTGCAAGGAAATGCAGGGCTCTTTTGCTGGATGGACTTAAGGAGACTCCTTAAAGACCCAACATTTGAAGCTGAAATGGACTTATGGCATTTGATTATCAATGAAGTTAAGCTTAATGTTTCACCAGGTGCTTCGTTCCATTGCTCGGAGGCTGGCTGGTTTAGAGTTTGCTTTGCCAATATGGACGATGAGACCATGAAAATCGCGCTTATTAGGATCCACAAATTCGTGATTCAGAGAACCGGACTTGATCAAACAGCAGCAGCAACAAGAAAACAATGCAATAGAAGGAAACTTCAAGTCAGCTTATCGTTCCGTAGATTAGATGAATTCATGATGACTCCTCGAATGTTGTCGTCCCCTCACTCTCATATGACTTCGCCTCTTGTCCGAGCAAGGACTTGAGGCGGCCTTTTTGGGCTCGCGGCCTGTGGTGTTTTAGTTCGAATAAGCAGAAGATAAGGCTTCTGCATTCTTCTCCAGTGGCAACTGGCAAGAAAGAATACTAACATAGGATTTTAACACTATTTACACAGTGACAGAATAATAGGGAAGATTTATTCATTCTTTCCAGTTAAATCATCATGTTTTCGCTCATTTGATGGTGTAAAAATTACACCAAATGGGATTTAATAGGAGTTATTACTCCATGTTTGTTTCTTGAACTTTTGTGTTCCTTCATTCAAAGGAAGTTTTTTTTTTTTTTTTGAAAGTGTAACTTGTGAAATTTTTATGAGAAAGTGAAAGTTTTTTACTGTGAAGTGATCAATTATGGTCCAATTGCTGGTCCATGCTACATGCTAGTCCAAATTCAAGAATGGTTTGTATCTAGAATTCTCTAGTGGATAAAAGTTCGTTGCCGCGATCACTAGAGGGTAAATGGCGACGGGGATCCCTAATGTTTTCAGCCTTTTAGGTTTGAGTCCCTAGATATTTGATTTCTAACAATTGAGGTCCAAAACCTTCAAAAATTAGTAAGTCGGACAATTTTAACATGACACATCAATTTTTAATTTTTCTTTATGGGTGCACCCCCACTAGACAATTGTATGAAGGCTAATTTCTCCAATCTCAAGATCCAAGAGCGTTGCAGGTAAGATATTGAATATGTTTTTGTCTATCTCCAGTTAATTTTTTGAAAGATTAAAAACCTTTATAAGGGACTTGAACATAATAATGTTTAAAGATTAAGGACAACTGTGCTATTTTTCACTTCGTTAAATAAAGTACGCGGTAGTTACGACGGAAGTAGTTGAGGACAGGCATGTAGTACAAATAAAAATTCTTTATGGAACACTTCCAAATTAAATTAATAGTGCATTACAAGAATCTGTCGAAAATGAACAGAGATTTGCTAGTTTAATAATTTGTTAGACAAATGGATCAATGATGACTCATTCTTGCTTTCCTCTTATTATTTTACAATTATTTAATAATATATATATTTTTTATATATGTTATTACATAATTGTTTAGTAAGGGAACGACGCGTAAATTAAGTATATAATAATTGAAGAAACAAATATTATTCAGGGCCTCCGTGGAGGATTGCCATGAAGGATGACGTAATGTGGTGCATCTTGCCACACATTTGCCAACAAGAAAACATACATTTTCGCTCTAATAATAAGTATGTCTAAGAAAGATTAAGAGGTCCGTCTTATTCTTCGTGATTCAATAATTGCATTGTAATGTACGTCCTAAAAAGAGAAAATTATATGACTTGTCAAATAAAAATGAAAAATTTTGGTACTCTAGGAGTACTCCACTAGCCAATTAGGAATTCACATGTGAATTCAAGGGACTCAATTTGTTATTTAATTTGGGCACTGAATCCTACGTGTGAGTTGTTGATAGGTAAGAAGTATACAATGTTCAATATTCCTAGAGAACTAGAAATTTTTGCCAAAAAAGGAGATTAGATTAGCTTTAAATGATCCTCCATTGCCACACCACACGTATAACTTGAAAATTAAAATATATAATAATAATGGTGTAGCTTTCCTCATGAGGTTGAATTAATATGCTTTCTTAAGAACAAAAAAAGGGAAAAAAATTAATGTTGCTATCATTGGTGAAATAATGCTGATTACATTCTTCATTAAACTAATCAAGTGGTTACAACCAATGTTAATTCTCCTTAGTTCCAAGATCTATCTCCAATGATAATGTCAACGTCGAATGCCAAGGTGATGAGAAAGAAATGAAATGAACTCCAGATGAATAGAAAATCCCCCCTCCTTTTTACTAAATCATGAGGAGCCCGAGTAGCTTACCGAACAAATTGAGTTGTCGTGACGATACCTTTCTTAGTGAAAGATTGGAAAAGACTTCTCTTCACCACTTTTTAAATTATTTTTCTCTCTTTTTCCTCTTTTCTTCACATTCTTTTCATAATTTCAACCATATCAAATTTCCACGTCCAACTTGGCATTGTCATCTACTATTTTATCATTATTTTTTAATTTCTCTCTATCCTCTCTTTTTTTCACTTTTTTTTGCTCCTTCTCTGTCTCTTTATACTCAATTAAAATAGTATTTTTCTCTCATTTTTTTAATCTAATTCTCTCATCAACTTGGCATTCACATTGATATTAGCATTTGGAGATGCATAAAGGTAGATAAAAAGATTTGTATCTAATAGGTCATTGATTTTGATTTTTGATACTATGTTTACCCTTCAAAAAGATGTTAAATAAAATAAAATAGAAGTTTATTAAAAAGAGGGAAGATGAAGAAGAACTTAAGAGGATGGACGTTGAATAAATATTGTTCTATGTTCTTGAGACTATAACGTCACATTGTATTAGGCTGGACAAGTATGTTATACGAGAGTAGAAGCAAGTTATATGTAGATTTTATTTAGATTTTATTAGCCTATTGAAAACGAAGTGTTTAATTCTCTTTGGCGTCTTGTATTTTTGTTGTCACCATGCATTGATTATTAGATATATTGTGTTTGCATAAGCAATGTATAGTGTTTGAAATATAGACAAATCTTTTGAGCCCACTGGTTTTCATCCCGGGTTTACACAAGGACAAAAAGGCCAATTGCTTTTAATTATCTTTCTTGTCCAATAAGGTTTTAGGACATTGATTTATTAAAAATTTTGATGGTGACCAATACATAAAAATAGTAAAATACTACCACTGTTAGGTGGACTTGATTCATTGAATATTTTAAATATTGAAATCAACTGTACTAGGACTTGACTTTGGATTTTAAACTGTGTATCTAGATAGGCACAAAGTTAAAAAAATCAAAAAAGAAAGCAACAAACAAGTATCAAATTATCAACCATTTGCTCAACTGAAATTCACTCAAATCTTGGCTGTTAGTGAAAGGTGTACTGGTTTTTTGTATATGTCCCTTTGATTCTCAAAAGAACAATCACACATGCTAAGTCGAAAGCTTGTTCTTATCATAACTTCATTTACGCAAATAACGATCTCCATAGGTTTCGGAAAAGCAGAACACAAGTTGTCCATTTCGTAATAAGAAAAAACTCCAAATTTCCGCAAAGTATTACAAACAAATTTCGCAGGAAGTTACAGAATTTATTACTCTGTGATGCTATTTCTTTTATGTACAGAGTAGTACATAACATAAACCAGGCAAACTTTCCGCATTTTTTCCCTTGATGGGTTGGGTTTTTGAAAATCTTTCAAAAAATAACACAAGAATTTGGGTTCTCCTCTGCACTGTGGACATGGTAGTATGCGTATTGAGGATAGTGATTCTTGTAAAGCTTGATAAGTTCTGCAATTTGTTCACTTGGATCCTTCTTTTTTTCATCTTCTTTCTTATCATCCTTCTTTTCATCCTTCTTGTCATCCTTTTTGTCATCCTTCTTTTCCTCCTTTGCAGGCCCTACTGTTAGTAATTCTGTATGCCATGATTTCCTCAATTTGCCCACAACTTGAACTGGATCCACTTCCCCAACTACTGTAAATCTCTTCTCCTTCATGTCCATAGCCAGAGACTCAATCCCTGTAAATATGAGAGCATATAGCTTTACTAAATATGTCAAGTCCATAACAACTTTAGATTCCCAAGAGGGAGAACAGGGGAAATAAGGAAAATTAAGCACCTTTCAGGCTGGAAACTGCTTTCATGGCCTTCTGCTTCTCTTTTTCATCATCGACATGTACTTTTAAGACTAGTTTCTGTGTCAAAAAAAGCAAAGAAAAGTCCCCAAAATGTTGAGAATCTATGATCAGAGCTGAAGAAGAGCAAAACCCATAAAAACAAGCTCATCCTACATGAAAAAACTGATAGGAAATCTATTATCGGACCCCCGGGGGACGGGGTGGATTCATTGATATTTGGCATGTGGGGTGGGAGGATTGAAGGGGACTTATTATCAAGTTCCGTCTTATATTCAAGTGATTATTGATCAAGAAAGCAAAAGAGAACCCCGGAATATCATATGAAATTGACATCCAAACCGGGCAAAACGAAAATAAATGCATATAGATCATTATTATAACATGTAAACTTCAGAGAATAGAAGATCATACGTCACAAGAAGAAGAAAAGTAATAATCAATAAGCAGAGAAAGGGCAGGAAATTTCACCTTAGAAGACATTTTCAGAGCAAGTGATTAGGAATTCAGAGGTTTAACAAATATATAGAAAGTACTTAGAAATTATGGAACGATTAACAACGATGTGTCCACGTAAATATATAATATCATGCTAATGAAGGAGTGGGGTGGAGGGTGTGGAAATTACGTGGAAGACACGGGAAGAAGGAAACGGTAGGAGACAATTAAAACTATTGACTTGATCAAGACGGCATACATTTCTATGTCGACTTTTATAGACTTACAATAGTCTTATCACAAAACTGTGATACTAAATGAGTTTCAAGTAAATTTCCTGCCTATGCTGTTATTAAATCACGAGGCCTGGGTATCTATCTAATTGTTGCTAACGTAGTAAGATTTGATGATACAGTTATGTTGACATGTAAAATAAAGTTTATCGATTTAATTAGTTTCTCCAAACATCAAATGCTTTACCAACCAAATATATATATAATTAATAGAAAAATAAAAAAATAAAATGAATTGGTTATGATGTTTGATAATTAATTGTACTAGGGCCGCGGGGAAGAACCTCTCACCATCTCGCTTATTTCTGTTGAGTGTGGACCTTTTACACACACAAAAAAGAAAAGAAACCAAAAAAAAAAAAAAAGGTAAAGGTCTTTTTTTATAAATAAATAAGGGATAATGACCCTTTTTTTCTTTTTTCTTTTTTCTTTTTTTTGGTGGTAATCTTCTTCATAACTTGCCTGCCAAGATTGACAAATAGTGGTGTGCTAAATGTGAATGGGCATAATTACAAACTTATCATTTTGTTAAGTAACTATCAAATATGTGCTAAAAAAACCATATATAGTACGAAAAAATTTAATGAGATGGAGAAGATGATGATTAATTAAGGAAAACTAGTGAAATTGAGTTGACTTATTTGGTGGATCATCTCATCTCATACGTAATGATAAGAAGACTTGTGTTTGTTAATACGAGTGGTAATTGTTAATGTTAACGGAATCTTCCCACTTCTGTACTAAGAAGGAAGAATTACCTTAACCAATTGTGGTTTCTAAAATTTTTCCCATTTTTTTCTACTACATTTTTGAACTTTTGAAAATACTACACAACATCCAATACAACGTAACCAACTTTACTACTATACAAATTAATGAATAAAACGTATCATAATATGTTAAAGTTATTATTAATTAAGAAATAAATTAAGAATTTCTGTAATTTAAAAAAAAAAAAAAGTTAAAAAGTAAGAACATGGATTTAATTTAAAAGTTTAAAGCTATTTGTGAAACTTACTTAATCAAGAAAGCCCAACAGAGGTCGTCAACTACACAAGGTGAATAAGGCCTAATTAACGTACAATTGGTCCAATAGACCAAAATGATTGAAATGTGGATTGGACTGGATTTCTATAACCACCACTCCCCTATCCAAGCCCATCGTCCACACAAGAAAAACATCCACAATTATTAGAGTTGTGCTATTTGAACAAAATTACATACAAAAATTATAATAAAATTAGCACATAGTATAGTCATTTTTTAACATATCACGTCATTTTTCCATCAATACTAATCACTTATGCCACTTATCAATTTGGTCATCTTTTTTGTCCCTTTTTTTTGTCCATTTAGAATTATTCAAATTATTATGTTTTATATACAAAAATTTTAATCTATGCTCATGAACATGTGTTAATATACCTCATTCCTATGCAATATGTGGTAAAGAATATTGACATTGCATTTAATAAAACTCTTTAATGTAACAATGTTCATATTGTATATTTGGTCAATTATTACTATTAGGTATTTTTTTTTGGTTGGGGGGGGGGAATCTTGTGATTGGATGACATTCTCTATGATAATATCAAGTACTTCCTCAGTCTCCATTATTTGGTTTTATTTTCTTTTTTGAGTTGTCTCACCAAATATATGGTTTCGTTTCTATATTAAAGAGTCTAACTTGCAATATTTTATAAATCTATCTCTATTAACATTTTAATTAAAACTATCAATTTTGAATTGGGTTAATATCACAAATCGCCCTTGCCTTTTAAGTTAAGAACTGGTTTTATCTCCAACTTTTTTTTCACCCTCCACAGCCCCCAACATTTAATAAATACACACAAATCGTCCATTTTGCTATTATTTTATAAAATTCCCACCCTACCCACCCCAAGATTGCAGTCAGAAATGGAATGGGCGATCACAGGAAAGGCAGCATTCCATCGACAAAAATGAGGGGATTCACTTTCCTATTTGGGCTGCATTGCTGCTAGAAAATAGCAGCACAAAAAATGTTGCATTTCAGGCAGCAAAATAGGAGGGATTCACCCCCAATTTGTGCTGCTAGTCTGGCAGCAATACAACACTAATGGGGGGTGAATCGCCCATTTTGCTGCTTGAAATGCTCGACCCCCTCGCCTCCCCCCAAAAAAAAATGCCGCCGAAATGCTACCATTCCGGCGGCCAATCTTGGGGTAAGGGTGGGGTGGGTTTTTTTTTATTTTTAATTATTTTTAGACAAAATTAAAAAGTTTAAGGGATATAATCGTTATTTTGTCAAAAATTTTACAGAATAGTAACAAAAAAGACGATTTGTGCATTTATTAAAGGTTGGGGCTGTAGAGAGTGAAAAAAATTGGGGACGAAATTGTTTCTTAACTCAAAAATTGGGGTTGATTTGTGAAATTAACCCTTTTCAGTTCAACTAATTAAATAGAGATAAATTAGGAATGCGAATCACAAAATTTGCGTTTCGAACCAATTTTTTAATACTTGTAAAAAAGTAAATTAGACCAAACACTCAGAGCGGAGGTAATATTTAATACGCCAAATAAACACTTTTTTTGCCAATTGTTAAATTGCCCTATAACTATCACCATGTATTGGAGGTGTCACGGTGCTTGTTGCTAAAACCAACATCATGACCCGCCTACAGTGAACGCTTTCTTATTGTGAGTGAGATGCTAATATAAAAATGAGCACTGTGCCCACCAAAGCGAGATAATACACCAATTAAAATCTATTTTCTGTTAAAATAACTTTAACTGGATAGCCAATGAGGCCTTAGTCTATTTGATTAGGGGATTAAGGTTGATGTCCTGAGACGTAGAGGTCTCAGGTTCGATTCTCCTCATATAGGGGTATGTTTACATTTTATATGTAGTTTATAGTCTCTTATATAGAAATTTGATTTTTTATAGTCTTTTGTATAAGGGTTTGAATTAATGATTTATATACGTTTGATTTCTTATAGTCCCATGTATAAAGGTTTGTATTGTTGATTTATGTACGCTATGTTTCAGAAGAATGTTATGATGCGGATTGTAATTGTACTTAAAAAAAAAACTCTGATGGGGTAAAAAGGTAGAGAAAAAAGTTTGACAAAATAATCTTACATACCTATTAAAGGTGCCAAAACTGCTTGCAAAAAAAAAAAATATATATATATATATATATATTAAAAAAAGGGTGCTAAAACAAGTGAGTAAAACTATACTCTCCGCCTTTAATGACTCGACCCTTCATTTTGGCCGATCGCAAATTTTCATCCATCATATTCAGCACAATTGTCTGTCTCAATCAAAAGATTTGCAGGCCGGCTCTCCTGTGTATATATATGCTCAGCATGTTGGAAAACTTCAGCAAGCATAAATATAAAAAGAAAACATATAAAAGTCATCAGAAAAAATCCAACTTGAATATACCCCAGCAAAACCTCTGACTGAACCAGAATAAAGAAAATAACATTTTTTTTATTATACATAAATGTTTGAATGAAAAATCTGTCGCTTCAACAGATAAAAAGATTGCATTAACAAACTGGGGAAACAACCTAAATCACCATCTCTTATACCCTAATGTATGACTCTTTCTAGGAAAAATAACAAGAAAGATCCTTTGGGAATCATATCCATCCTCAAAAATTTCCCTCAGAAAGTTCCTTTTTTTTTTTTTTGGTGGGAATAAAGGGAAAATGATAAACAGAAATTCATAACGTTGATGACCAAAAAAATGTACAAAAGAAGAAAGAAATGAATGTGCCCAATTGATATTGATCAATATGGAACTGGTATCGACAATTTGCCAACTTGATCAAGAAGATCAAGAATCTCAGCCCTACTTCTCACAATCCTATGGAAAACTTCTCTAACCTGTTGCTGTAGCGGCACCACTCCCTCCTCCATCTTATGACAAATATCCGACAGCTCCTCCACCTGTGTTGCCACCTTCTCGGCTGTCTCCTCCTCCAACGGAAACTGGAACGAGTCCGCGAATTCCACCAAAGATTGTGCTACCTTTTCCATTTTCTGCAACTCCTCCAGCAATCCAGCAGTCCCTTTTTTCTCCTTCTTCTTCCACTCCTCTCCGATCTTCTCCTGCAGCCCAATCACGGAATGAGCCCACACCAATTGTCTTGGCACAAAAAAATGCGTCGCCAGCCCTGTTCTCTCTTGACATGGAATTGCAGCCACCAGAGCCCACATCACGAATACCAAGACCGTGCTCATTATGTAAACCGGCATTGCCAGACCGGTTGATTCTCCTGCACGGGGCGCGGCAAGATTCGATGACATGGCTTGAATCTGTTTTGCGGCGGACCATTGTTTCGCGACGGACCAGGACAGAGATCGGAAATTTCCGGCCGCTCTGTCCTTGTTGTTATTGCTGCTGGCGCTGCGCCGGCCGAATGACCAAGCTCGCTCCGTCGACTTCGCGTGGCTATTGCTATTTGCGTTCTCCTTGTCATCGACGACCATTGATGTGAGCAGGGTGGTTAGCGCCTTTTTTGCCCGGCGAGCCTGGCCTTCTCCGATGGGTTTCTGCTGCAACGCCGAGACTGCGATCTGGGCCAGCTTCTGCCAGTGGCGGACTAGCTCAATTCCATGGGTAACAGCATTGCAAATATCCAGTGCCTTCACGGAGCGATCAAGAAGGTCCGGAATTAGCCGATCCAGGGGAGGTTTACTAAACTGGGTCGGGTCACGACCCATTACCAGAACGGCCTTGAATTCCGCCTCGCAGCAGAGATAGGTGTCGAGAAGGTTGCGGAACCAAGAAATGGACAATAGCGGCGGTGGGGGAGGGGTGAAACTTTCCGGCGCCCCATTAGGGGAGTCTGCGGCGGCGGTGGATGAAAGATCTGTGTAATCTTTTTCTTTTCCCTTATCAGAGGGTGTAGCGAGGATGTCGGAAAATCGATCGGCGACATGCTTCTGGAAGAGCTCGAGATCTTCTTGTTCTTGATCATGATTGGTGTCCACTGCCACAACCTGGTTGCGGCGGATGCTTATGCGGTTAAGGAAGGAGCCTTGATTATCGGTTGCCGGCATGGTTTTCCGGTAAGGAACTTTTCCTTATTAGGAAGAGCAAAGTGGAAATGAAGAAGGGTAAACGAACGGTTAGGCAGTTAAAATACAGTGCCTGGGAAAAAGGTAGTTAAGTTTTGTGTGGGGAGAAGCAGACCGTTTCTTTCTCCTTGTTTGTTTCTTCTTTCCATATTCCTTCACGTTTGTTTCCACATATAATAATAGGCTCCACAATTTTTTCTAAATTCAGAGACTTGGACACGGTCAAACAAATCTTTGATCAATATTAAGAAATGTTACATTCCAGACTTTTTATACTTGGGTCCCCAAATTTTGTAGCCAGGATGAAACCAGTTAAAAAGTATTAGGCATATAGAAATCCAATACCACTACAAAACTTGATCAAGCTCCGGCTAAAGAGCTTAATCAAGTATGTGGGGCTTGTTTTGTTGGATGCTTACCATATATACTTGATCAAGCTCCAGCTAAGTATGTGGAGCATGTGGGGCTCCTTAGCTGGAGCTTGATCAAGTTTCTTAGTAAATTTGTATAGAAATCAATCATTGATTGAAATTGTTAGTCAATGGTAATTATATGGGTCACAATATCTCTTTTGTCACACTCTTTATTTACTGTTTTGACCAGATAGAATTATTATTTATGATAAAATAGTCATTATATTCCTAATTTGACAGTCTAAAGTGTTCAATGTATTTAAATATATCAGCAATCCACTTTTGATGTGGACGCTTAGTTTTTTCTTTTCATTTTTTATTGTTTAACATTACAACATGAGGGCAAGGAAAGGAAATCATACCGTTAATTAAGAGTATGACAAGCCCACTTACACATGGGCCTTGGCGGTAGATGCTTAGTTTCAGAATAAGAATATAATCATTGACAAACTGCTCCTGATAATGAATCACACTCTAAACTATTATTTATGATAGCAGCGTAAAGAAATATACTTAGGGAGAAACCCCTCACAAGTTTAGAAAATGACATATATTTGACGAGAAGTTGACAACTATTGAGGATGTAGATCAAGTTGATAAGGAGTAGCTGAAGGATATAAAAAATGATCAAACCAATGATTTTCTTTTAAATTGACATTGCAGTTTATCAATGTTTGAGACTCCGTGATTAGTAAACAAAGTTTAGGGATTTAAAGGCAAAAAGGTCTAAAGGATTCGGACCCAGACTGCTATTTACCAAAAAATATTGATAAATGATCTCTTTTGTTCAGGTTTAAACCAGTGTTTTTTGCATTATCCCGTGGAAGAAATAAGAATATGATGTGGCCACGCACTTGGTACCCAATTAGACAAATATAAGACGCGTTCAACGCCTTAATTTTTGTCTAAACATTTTTATTTTTATTTTTTTCCCTTGACACTTGGATCTCCTTCCTTTAATTTTCATACACACACAACCATAATAATAATAATTAAGAGCAATTCTCCCTTAAAAAAAAAAAAGGCAATCACATGAAGCCATGAAAAAGTGATATGGTTGCCAAAAAAAAAATGAAAAAGTGATATGTTCATGTGATACAATTGGAAATACATGAATATTTTTCCATTATCCAATGGTGTTGTGCTACATCTAAATGTCACAATTTCATATCCCTCTAGAATTTTTGTGTAATTAATGTATCTACATCAAATATCTATGTATTGAAAGAATTTTTTGTATTTTCAAACAATTATTGAAATTTAAAGGTATATTTAGAAAAATACAAAAAATGATCTCTCACATGACACACTAAAAATAATCCAATGTCAAATATCTGTCGTCACTAATACCATATATGTCGGCACTAATGCTAGATATCTGACTCCATAGTGCCACTAGATATCTGACATTAGATTATTACTAACGCACATGTGATAAGAGACCATTGCCACAACCCACGTGGCAGGACTATGGAAAATACAAGTAATTTTTTCAGCATCTCATGTAAAATTTAATATTTCAACTATTTAACTATCGTTAATAACTAACGGACTGCCTTTGTGGACCGGAATCACCATCGTCATAATTATTTATCTTTTTAAATTTTCTATGGCACACAATAAAATAAAATGTAATAATAATTGAATCAGAAGTGCTGCACATTTATACCGCTAATTTTAGAGTTGTGCATTTGTACTATTTGAACTATAAGAGATATAAAAAATCTAACAAAATTAACACATGATAGGATCTTATTTTTCAGTATATATCACATCATTTTTATATCATTTGTAATCACGTTAATTACCACTTGTCTCTTATACCACACTCTTTTTCTACTATTTTGTCTAAGTAGTATTATTCCTAATAATATATCTTGTTATTCAAATCAGTCCTGTTATTTGCAGGGAAATATTAATTTGTGAATTTCTACACAATAAAAAGAGTAAGAGTTTGTAGATTGGTGTCATTTGTTAGTCCTGTTATTTGCAGGGAAATATTAATTTGTGAATTTCTACACAATAAAAAGAGTAAGAGTTTGTAGATTGGTGTCATTTGTCTTTCATACAACTAGTGACAAAATAAATAAATTCTCTACGAACTTTTTTTTTCCCCTGAGAATGGATACCAAAACTTTTTTTTTTCAGAATTGACGAAGATTATCCTTCTTGTATCTGCTTAGGTTGTTGCAGTACTGCAAGCTAAATATAATAATAATACCATGTTCACAAATAATTTTTATTTAAAATAAAAATTGATCGAAAGATTCAAAACAATCATATCTATATATTTGACAGGACTCACTTTTATTATGTAAATCTCAACTACTTGGTCTTACAAAATCTAATTCTATTTTTTAAAAGAAAAAACTCTAAATATCAAAACATGTTTTCCACTCAATTATTTTTGTCGGCATAAAACACTGTTGCACGATGGATGCAAAGGCTAAAGACATCTAAAGACATAAGAATGAATAACATATATATTTCACTCCCTTATTATTATTATTTTTTTCTAATAATGTATATTTCCCAAGTTCAGCTATGAAAACCGGCTCTGGTTCCTTACGGAACCTGATTTCTAATAACAGACTGATGCATTGTCTGACACACACCACATGACATCATCTCATTGAAAATCAGGCTCCGTAAGGAACCCCGACCCTGATTCCTTAAAAATTTCCTATATTTCACTCCATTGTTTTTTTTTTCTCCCCTCTTTTTCCCGGCAAACCATAATTGTCTTTAATAACATACACAGACACACACGCACCCACATATTATCAAATTTATATATTATCATAAACGAGTCAATAACGCCTAGTTCTAGGTGCAAGTCAAATTTCTTTGACACGTAAACAAACAAGCTTGCGGAATTATTCAATTATTTTGCCTCTAGTACGGACGAATTCATGAGTTCAAAAAATGTTTGATACAAAAGTAAATTACTGAGAACAATAAAAAATTTTAAAATTCAAACGCCCACCACGTTATGGAAGTACCGTATACTTAATTTCCCGATATACACACACAAGCATTTCCAATGTTGAGGAAAAAATTTGAGGTTTTCCCCAACAAAAACCAAATAATGTTCATATTTTAAAGAGGGAAATCCCATTTGAGGGGCCAAATTTGGCCCCAAATTTAAAGAATTCCCCTCCAATTCTTAGTCCTACAAATTTTATACAAACTAATATCTGTCGCTTGTTTAATTTTAATTCTATAGCCAAATAATTTTTAAACAGAAGACGAAAACTTTGAATTTTATGGCAAATGAAAAATTAAGTAGGAAAAAATTTATTGTCTATGTGTAACAAAACAAATGATATTTCAATTTATATTTTCACCTACATATACAATTTCAAAGTCATTTAAAAAATATAAACGGTGACTCTAAATCCACAATGACCGCCAACGTCTTCACATAAATAGTAGACACGTGTTATATTTGAATATAAACATATTATAATACATGACAAAATTAAAATCATATGATAAACCAAAAAACCCATACCCATATACTCCAGTATTATATTTGAATATAAACATAACATAATATATGGCAAAATTAAATTCATATGATAAACCAAAAAACCCATTCGCATACCCCCCACAAGTTCCCCCTATACATTATTTGGAATTGGGTCCCCCCGTCCTGCCAAAATTTTTTTTCCACTTGAGTTTTTTCCCCTTGACTTTTTAGCTACAACATTAGGAATGCTTTAATCTGATATATGATATATTAGTTTCGATCTCCATCCATATGTAGTGAAACACCTTGCATGTAAGTTGTCCAATAATCTCCTATCATGTGTGTATCTAATAAGATAATCTTACTAGATATATGACAGACATTATTTTTAAATGATATATAGTGCATTGCACTTATATATTGTAGCGGTAGTTAACTAGTTATACTCAAGACATGAAAATTCCCGTGTTGGATACCCGCAATTTACGAAATTGTTTGCAGGACTTAGATCAACAAAAGTCCAATACTAATCATAGTTATTAACAGTAATCATGTGTACTTGGATTGAATTGTCATATTTCCACATGCCGTATAAATCGGGCAAGTGTG
>CAVNYN010271043.1:0-34905 GCA_963692815.1 Nyctanthes arbor-tristis
GACAGAAAGTGCTCATCTAGCCTCAACCTCCAAAAACAAGAACAAGGGAAACAAAAGGAAAAAGAATAAAGAAGCTGTAGATACAGCACCTCAAAAGAAACAACAAAAGAAATCGAATGATTCAGAAGGTACTGGTTGTTTATTCTGTGGAGTTGAAGGGCATAAGAAGAAGTATTGCACCAATTACCACGCTTGGCGTGCTAAGAAAGGTATGCTTCTTATGGTTTGTTCTGAGGTTAATTTAATTTCGGTACCTAGACACACATGGTGGATAGATTCTAGTGCAACCACTCACATCAGTGTGTCTATGCAGGGCTGCCTGAGTTGCCAAAAACTAAGTGATTGTGAAAGATACATCTATTTTGGCGATGGTACGAAGGTTGAAGTAGAGCCAATAGGAAAATTTAGATTATTGTTAAAGACTGGATATTATTTGGATCTTAGTGAGACATTTGTCGTGCCGTCTTTTAGACGGAATTTAATTTCCATTCCTGCTTTGGACAAATTTGGTTATTTTGGTTCATTTGGAAATGGAAAATTCAGTTTGTTTCATGATTCAAAACTAGTTGGGTCTGGTTCTTTATCAGGATATGATCATCTTTATTTTATTGACACAATTGCTTCATTTAATGAATCCCTGCAATTAAGCACACGAGGTATAAAGCGAAAATTAACCAATGAGAATTCTGTTTCATTATGGCATAAGAGATTAGGTCACATCTCCAAACGGAGAATTGAGAGACTTGTGTCAGATGGAATTCTTGATCCCCTCGATTTTGCAGATTTTGATGTTTGCATTAATTGTATAAAGGGAAAACAAACCAATAAAAGAGGATTTGAAGATAATAGGACTCTGGACGTCTTAAAACTTATACATACGTACATTTGTGGGCCATTTCCAACTTCTTCTTCGAATGGTCAATGAAATTTTATAACATTTATAGATGATTTTTCTAGATATAGCTACATATATCTTCTTCATGAAAAGGCATAGTCGCTGGATGTGTTCAAAAACTATAAGGCTGAAGTTGAGAACCAACTCAACAAAAGGATCAAAAGCGTGAGATCTGACCGTGGTGGCTAATACTATGGCAGATATGACGGTTCAGGTGAACAACGTTCAGAACCTTTTGCTAAATTCCTAGAGGAATGCGGTATCGTCCCACAGTACACTGTGCCGGGTTTGCCCACAATGAATGGTGTTGCTGAAATACAAAATAGAACATTTAAGGACATCGTGAGGAGTATGATATCTCATTCTACCTTACCAGAATCACTCTGGAGAGAACCACTTAAGACTGCAGCTTATATTCTTAATAGAGCTTTGACAAAAGCAACTACCAAAACCCCTTATGAACTTTAGACAGGCAAAAAGCTTAGTTTAAAGCACTTGCATATTTGGGGATGTCCAGCTGAGGCAAGGCCTTATAAGCCTAATGAAAAGAAACTGGACTAAAAAACCGTGAGTTGCTATTTTATTGGATACTCTAAAAGATCTAGGGGGTACAAGTTTTATAATCCTACTACTAAGTTAATTTTCGAGTCAAGAAATGCTCGGTTCTTTGAGGATGTCGAGTTTTCAGGGGGAGATATAGTTAGGGACTTTGTCCTTATAGAGTAATATGTTGATATTCCCACATGTGTTATTGACATTGGTCAGGATTCCATTCCTGATTTTGTTCAAGACACAACAAATCAAGACAATGTTGAAGAACCTCCCAATGAAGTTACAGTTTCAGTAGAACAAACTTTGCCACTTCAAGAACCTATGCCATTAAGAAGATCCACTAGAGAGAGAAGAAGTGCAGTGCCAGATGATTACATTGTATTTCTTTAAGAACATGAGGCTGACATTGGAGTGATAGAAGATGATCCAATCAACTTCCATCAAGCCATGGAAAGTTCTAATTCTCAAAAGTGGATTGATGCCATGAATGAGGAGATTAAGTCCATAAAGGTTAATGATGTGTGGGATCTCATACCATTGCCAAAAGGTGCAAAACCCATTGGTTGCAAATGGATATTTAAGACCAAGAGGGATTCAAAAAGCAATGTGGAGAGATACAAAGCACGTCTTGTTGCAAAGGCTTTACACAGAAAGAAGGCATCGACTATAAAGAGACTTTCTCTCTGGTTTCTTCGAAAGACTCTTTTAGAATTATAATGGCATTAGTGGCGCATTTCAATCTTGAGTTATATCAGATGGATGTAAAGACATCGTTTCTAAATGGTGACATTGATGAAACGATTTATATGGTGCAGCCAGAAAACTTTGTATAAGGTGATTCAAAGAATATGGTTTGCAAACTTAAGAAATCCATCTATGGACTCAAGTAGACATCTCGACAATGGTATTTCAAATTTCATCAAGTGATCATCTCTTTTGGATTTGAGGTGAATTTAGTCAATGATTGTGTATACCATAAGTTCTGTGGGAGTAGGTATATTTTTCTGGTTTTATATGTCGATGACATTTTGCTTGCCAGTAACAATATAGGCTTACTGCACGAAACTAAGAGATTTCTAGCTAAGAATTTTGAGATGAAAAATCTTGGCGATGCCTTTTTTGTATTAGGTATTCAGATACATCGAGGTCGCTCTCGGGGTATTCTTGGATTATCACAAAAGGGATATATCGAAAAGGTTCTTAAGAGATGTGGCATGCAAGATTGTAAACCAAGTGATACCTCTGTAGCTAAAGGAGACAAGTTCAGTCTCATGTAGTGCCCTAAGAATAATTTTGAGCAAAAAGAAATGCAGAAGATTCCTTATACTTCAGCAGTGGGGAGTCTGATGTATGCCCAAGTTTGTACGCATCCGGATATTGCATACATTACAAGGATGTTAGGAAGATATTTAATCAATCCAGGAATAGACTATTGGAAAGCAGCCAACGGGTCTTGCGGTACTTACAGAGAACAAAAGACTACATGCTTACATATCGGAGGTCGGATCAGCTTGAGATCATTGGGTAAACTGACTCCGATTTCGCTGGATGCTAAGATAGCAAGAAATCTACTTCAGGCTATATTTATCTGCTTGCTGGAGGTGCTATTTCCTGGAAGAGTGCTAAATAGTCTCTAGTAGCATCTTCCACAATGGAAGCAGAATTTGTAGCATGTTATGAGGCATCCAATCATGGGATATGGCTGCGAAATTTTGTCACAGGGCTGCGCATAGTGGATAGAATTGACAGGGCACTCAAGTTATTTTGTGACAATAAGTCAGTAGTTCTATATTCTAATAATAATAGGAGCTCGGCTAAGTCAAAACATATAGACATCAAGTTCCTAGTTGTTAAAGAAAGAGTTCAAAGTGGACAGTTGTCTATAGAGCACATCGGTACAAACTCTGTGGTTGCGGATCCGCTTACCAAAGGATTGCAATCCAAAATGTTTCATGAGCACACTGCTCGTATGGGTGTCAAGTCATTTAAGGTTATTCAGTTGTAGTGGGAGTTTGCAATCTTAGATACTTTTTTAATATAGACAATTTTTCAGTTATTTTAGTTCCTGGATATTTAGTTATTTTCTGCAGCAATACAGTTTTTGGTTTATTCACACTCTGACTTTAGTATGGTTTGATCTCACTAAGGTTTAAGGTGGACCAGTTGGAAATAGGCATGTTAAGACCACATTACATGTAATTTCCATGCTATGCATCCACATCATGATCCATGTCATTCAATTGTATTAGTATATGTGACCATTGATGGGTCGAGTCACGAAAGATGTGACAAAGACCGCCTTGATCCTATATTGATATGATTGATGGACCAGATTGGATATAGATACATTTTGGTAATGACAACAAATTTGAGCTTATACGGTTATTTTTACAATGCATGATTATAAGGTTACACATATAGCTCAAGTGGGAGATTGTTGGATCCTTAATCCAACGTTGGGCTTATATGTGGCTTATATGTGAATAATTATGTGTTGTGGGCAGTCATATAGGTTAAGCCCGCTTAAAGTGATCTAATAAGATTTCAGTGATTTGGGCTTTAGTGTATCTGATAGGATGTGGGTTTTTAATGTGTAGAGACCTAATGAGCTTTTATTTCAATGATGGACTGAAATAGTGAAACCCTAGGGATAACGCGTCGTTATCTATATATACATCGGTTATGGTCCCCAGATCGCACGCTCAAGAAATCTATTCTGACATCCCATCTTCAGATAGAAAACCTAAAGAAAAGCGTGTTGATCTAGAAGGCCAACCGTACGGCTCTAGACGATTAACTATGTCTTTGGATTCAAGTACGCTTCCACTTCTCAGGATTTTATTCTCGATGTTTCAATGTGGGTTTAGGGTTTATGTGATGTTATTCATAAACAGTTTATTCCTAACACATTAAAGGTAGATATTTCTTTTATAATGCAAATATTGTTGACATCTGAAATTTTTTTATGCCATGACCTTGAAGATGGAAATGTGTTGCTAAGCCATTTTGATGCCATTGACTCTACGGACTACTTCATTTGAAGAAATTCAAAGACTATCTGTTAGCTTTTCCATCCCTGTCATTCTTCGACGATGGAGTAGAGTCGGTGATAAATTGTAAATATCCAGAAAAAAAGCTATATATAGCTGTATTGCATGAAATATTTACGCGGATAAATAAACCCGATGTATAGAATTGTTAACAAGAGTACAAAATCTGAGTTACATCGATCTAGCTAGAAATGAATGAATTAAATTGAACTTTATTAATTAAGATGCTGGCCTCCTTGTTAAATCTGTAAGATTATGTTGGATTTCCAAGGTGAAGCTGTGGCTCCCTCTTTGATTCTTGATTTATTTTTCCTAACAACGTGCATTCTACGTTAAAGTGAATATATGGTTAAAATTAAACATGTTTTAGCCGAAAAAGGATAAAAGAGAATTGATTCTTTCCAGCATTTTTTTTTTTTTTTTTTTACTAGCTGGCGGATGCAAAAGTCTAAGAAAAAAGGTGCAATTCCTTAAAAGTAGTTTTAGATCAACTTTAGGTTTTCCATATTCATTTTTGCATAATTAGTGAGAGCCCTGGGGACGGAGACAGATTTTTTTATTTATTTTTATTTTTTTTTTTTGTTTTTTGGAAAGCAATACATATATTGATTTTTTACTTGAAAACAAATCACTTTTTTTTTTTTTTTTATAAAGTGCAATTAAAATAATCTACACTCTAACAGTGTAAGTGCGCATAAATACATGTACTAAAATTCAACACAAATAAATCAACAATACAAACTCTCTATGTAGAGGACTACAAATTACATTGCAGAGATGTATGTCTTATTGAAACACATTACATATAAACTAACAATACAAACTATATACGTTCAGGAGATTATAAACTACAATAACCCCATGTAGGGGGAACTAAACTACGACCTCTAAATCCCAAGATCTCTACGTTAGCCCTGTAACCAAATAGGCTAAAATCTCCAAATTACATTACATAGATATATATATCTTATGGTGCATTTGATACACAAAGATGGAAAAGAAAATATTTTCCAACTTTTATGAAAAACATTTTACTTAGGGGGACGTGAGAATTGATTTTTTACGAAAATGAAGAAAACTATGCTTAAAAGAATTATACCGTGGAGTTTCAATTCCATTTCTATTTGTCAATCAAACACACAAAAATGGAAAATTTTTCAGAAATTTGACATTTTCTAGAAAAAATATCTCCAATCAAACACGCTCTTACTGAAAACGGAATTATAAATTACAATAAAATTTAGACAAACCTCCTGCAGGGGGAAATTGAGCTTGGGACTGTTAAATAAAGTATTACCTTATTCACCTAACCAAATGAGCTAAAGCCTCTACAAACTCCATTACATATATATATATATATATATGTATATCCTACTGAAATACAGCGTAGGAGATTAAAAATTACAATGGAATGTAAACAAACCTCTATACATGAGGAATCGAACTTAGAACTTTTAAGTCTTAAGGCCATAGCCCCATAATCAAATGGGCTAAAGCCTCATTATCATTACATTCACACTACTAATATGTTATTTTTACAACATTTTAACTGCATGAAAATTACGGTTTTCATACCTTCAAAAAAAAAAAAAAAAAAAAGAAAAGAAAATTAAGTTTTTCATGACTACGATTGCGTGGGTCAAGTTTTTTGTTACATTTTTTATAATTAACTTCCTTAATAATTGACTTACTTAGTAAATATTGAAGGGGAAAAGTTAAGGAATTAATTACATCAAGAAGTAAATATTGAGAACCTATATATGTAGCGATCCGACTACAAAATCTTATTTACAGAGCCTTATCTCCTATTAAGGAGCCTTATGGCTTACGTGGCAGAAATCTAACAAAAACGGCCCTACCAACAGGGGGGCCGCTTTCATTAGATTTCCGCCACGTAGCCATCTATCTCCTTAATAAGAGTCTTATCTATCTCCTTAGCCAAATTTATATATGTAGTGTACTAAACAATTAATATTTGTAGTGTGAATATAATTAATCATGTATAAAAGTTCCAATTAAGGAAAATCTTTTGTGTCTTTAATTATCTTACTTTTGTTGTGTTTTTGTTTGTTCTTTTAAGTACAATTATAATATATATATATATATATATATAATAATAATAAGATAAGGGCGGCTTGTAGATTTTTCCCTCTTATTTTTTGGCTATATAAGTTTCTGGCTTTATAAGATTTCTAGTGACATTATTTAATTCTTTTTTGTATTTTTATTTTTATCTTATGTTTTTTTAAAATTTGTTACACTAATTTATTAAATAATATCCACTTTTCCGTTTATTAACCTATATCCAATCTTCAATTCACGGTAGTTTTTTTAATCAAATATTTTGAATTAGGGATTCTTCATCTATCAAATCAAACAAGAAATTAAATGAGAGTTCTATTTCCGGCCTGGATGAATATCTATATATATATAATAAGAGAATGATGGCTGGTTGACTTTTTCTGTTTATTTTCTGCCTTTGTAAGATTTCTGGTGACATCTTTTAATTCATTTTTCGTATTTTTATGTTTATCTTATATATTTTTTAAAAATTTGTTACACTAATTTATTAAATCTATATATATATATATATATATATATAATAAGAGAAGTGTGGCTGGTAGACTTTTCCAGCTCATTTTTTGGCTCTGTAATGTTTCTGGTGATGTCATTTAATTCTTTTTTTGTATTTTTATTTTTATCTTTTTTTAAAAAAATTGTTACACTAATGTATTAAATGATATTCACTTTTCCGTTTATTAACTCATATCCGATCCTCAATTCACGTTGGTTTCTTCAATTGGATATTTTGAATTAAGGATTCGTCATCTATTAAGTCAAACACGAAATTAATTGAGAGTTCTATTTTCGGTCCGGACAAACATATTTTTGCTTCAAGTCTCTGTTGTGATCAGAAGGAGCATTTTATAATTCAGATGGATACCAAGGGTGAAAGATCACCAACTTAGATATTCAAACACTGTGAACAGTTAATGATAATTGTGACTATAGAAGAGCACACGCTATAACTATGTTTGAAATTTTTCTGTAAGAGGACTTCTTATTACATCTTCCTCAGTAAGGGATTTTTGATACAATAAAATCAATTGTGTGAAAGTATTAAATTTAAGTGTATATATGTATCATCATTTTCTGGTATGGTATATAAGTGTATGAACTTTTGTCGTTTGAAATTCTATTTGAGTTCAAACATATTTTTAGCAAGTTAACGATTGCTATTGAGATATATGTCTCATGGGTTACATGTTATTCGACTCATTCTATTCTTAGCTCCTTACAGCATGAGTTATGTGGTTGAATTAAATCCATTGTTATGAAGTACGGTCCTCTAGAATTTGAAAAATATTTTTCATACGCGTGACTTTGTAATTATTACAAATAATTTGGGTTTCATAATAACTATTATGAGAAAATTAATGAAAAAAGAGTTGATAGTAATATTTTAAACTACATGAAGTTCTATAATTTCAAAGAACATTAATTGTGTATCTCATTCAGATTATCACCTATATCTACTTTTTTACTTCGTTCACTTTTAATGTATGTTTGATGGAAACTAAGTATATATTACAGTTAAAATTTCTTATTACTGTTGTTCTCTCCGTGTAACACATGAGTGATAATTCTAGTTTGCATTATAGCAATACAAATGAATATAGATATATATATCCTACTGAAACACAATGCAAATAAATCCAATACAAAATCTTATATAGGGGACTATGTATTATAATAAAATGTAGAAAAACTCTCATATAGGGGAATCAAACTTTTGACTTTTAAGTTTCAGTGCCTCAATCTTAACTCCATAACCTTAATTTTGTTAGCTAAAAGCAAAATTTGTTTTGTTTTAAGTTTCTTATTATTCTTGAATTATTATTATAAAGTTCATTTATTAACAATCTTTAATATTTTTCATGTGAAGACAAACAATCCATTTTATGAAAATGTTAAAAAAAAAACCTCTTAAAGATTTTATAACGACACTTTCCACTATTTGTAACCTGCAGTAATGCACGCCACTTGTATTTTAAAATCCATGTGGAGGGTGTCCATACAAATTACATGAAATGAGATATTTTGTAATAGAACTTTTGTGAGATTTTTCTAACTCTGCCATCCATTTTTAAGTACTTCTATGTCCTTATTTTAAAAAAAAGGGTACCTTTATGTCCACAGATTCCAAATTTACACCCTTATCTTTCCTCTTGAAATACTAACAAACTAGAATAGTTTGAATTTATTGTTATTCGATGTACCAATGATTAGGAGATTTTGTTATTCTGTAACCTCTATATAAATGGAAAAACAACACAAGAATTTTGTGTGCTCAGTTTACAAAACTTCTCTTATTTTTTTAAGTTGGTATCAAAGCCCGTCAAGGACGAGCAATTCGATCTTATTAAAACTCAAATGAGCACACGGATTTCAAGGTTGGTCTGCTCTAACAAGTCACTATCTTATATGGGCATGTTACGAGATAAATCTCACATCGACTAAATATAAAAATATAAACTAGCATATAAGCGTTTGGACTACCCCTATTAACAAGTTGACCTTTTGAGATGGAACCCTAAGTCTTCCATGTTGAGCAAGAGTCACTCTGAATCGTCTTGATTTTTTGATTAAATTTATTTTCAACAAGTGACTTAAATTGAGTAAACATAGAAAAAATATCAGATTTTAATTTAAAAGGATAAATCCACGTGTACCGTGAAAAATCATCAATAAAATGTTTATAATATTGAAAACCATTAGAAGACATCACACGTGATGGTCCACAAATATCTGTATGCACCATATCAAGAGGAAAAGATGTTTGTGTTACTGACAGTGAAAAAGGTAATGGATGATTTTTGTCAAGTTGACAATTACATGACAAAAATCAACAAGCGAATTAATTTGATATTTTTCATTACAAAATTTCATAATTTGACTTATAAGACGACGAGATGGGTGGCCTAGCCTTTGATGTCACAATTTATTAGTGGAATTAATTGGGTTTTCTGATGCTAATTGGGCATGATGCCCAGTTGATTGACAGTCTGTTGCAAGTTATTGTGTTTATCTTGGTAATAACTTGGTCTCATGGTCTTCTAAAAAGCAACGTGCAGTTGCTAGCTTGTTCTAGTACCAACTCTAAATATTAAGCCTTAGCACATTTAGCAGCTGAATAACTTGGTTTAAGTCACTTCTTTCAGAGTTACAGATTTCTTTGTTTTGTTTTCCAATTATGTGGTGTGACAACATTGGAGCTGGATCATTAGCTAGTAATGTTGTATTTCGTATGGTACAACGGCATACACTTGATGTTCGTTATGTTCCTACTTATAATCAAATTGCAGATTGCTTCACCAAGGCATTATCATAATCTCATTTTGAATTTCTTCGGTCCAAACTTAGAGTAACTCACCCTTAAGTTTGAGGGGGCATGATAAGAAAGTGATTCCAACAATATTTCAAATTAAAAAAATATGATTCCATCCTATGTATTTTTTATTTTGTGTAACAGATTATTCTGCATAACAAACTAGCTTAGTTTGAATTTATTGTATATGTGTGTAAAAAACTAGAATAGTTTGAATTTATTGTTTATTTGACATACCAAAGATTATGAGATTTTGTTATTCTATAACCTCTATGTAAATGGAACACAAGACTTTTGTATGGTCAGTTTACAAAACTTCTCTTATTTTCTTAAGTCTTTTCAACATTTTGTCTAATGACTACAATATTAGTATAATATATATATATATATATATATTTTTTGGTTTAAGTTTACATGTAATACTGTCAGGAATGCAGTAGTTGCTCTTTATAGTTTAATTAGAGAAACGTGAATTGGGTTTAACATGCACATGTGTGCTACTAATTATATTTGTTAATGAGTTCAAACAATTAATGAACGTTTACTTAATTCTCACAAATGACATACAGATTTGTGTTTAAAATCGTAACTAAAAAGAAAGATAAATTGTATAACTTCAAAATGAATTAATAATTGAAATTCTAATTCGAAATTTTTACTTTTCCTACGAGAACTTTTGACAAACATATACTTGCAAATTAAAACCACAATGAATTATTTAAAAATAAAATTTTCTTTACCTCTAATGGTATAATAATAATAATTCAAATAATCAGCGAGTACCATGCATGATACATAACATTTCATAAAATTGTTATAGAGTCACGTGCATAGCGCACATGTTGTTAATTAGTAACAAGAAAAGCATAAAGTGATTCGAGATTTGTATAACCCACAACAGATAATATGCTTAAACTACGCATCCTTATATGATTATTTTGTGTATTGCATGTGTAAGAATCATGCATATGTATCTAGCTAAATTAAAATGCACTGATTCGTTAGAGGCCACTGAATTTAATATTTGCTTATTAAAGAAGATGCAATTAAACTAGCTAGCTAATGAGAGCATGAGATGTGACTAATAGCGTCTTCTAGTATAGTTTAATTTATCACAAGAATTATTAGGGAATCAAAATTGTAAAAAGCAAGCTTCTAATGCAGGATAGGGTCCATAAGAGAATTTAAAAGGAAAAAATAGGCCGCTAATGATGAAAAATGGGGGGACCATTTAGTAGACAAATATATTTAATCTAAAGTACTAATGAAAGCAAAAGTTCAAAATAATTATGGCCACAATTAACACTAAATGCTTGGCTTGTGGTGTAGACATTTTATCTGAGTTAATTAGCTTTAACCAACCACTCTTAAAGAGGAAAAGACCCCTCTTAATTAAACTTAATTAATTATTTGTTAACTAATTAATCTCTCTTTGTGTCTCCCTGATATTGTTATTATACTTCATTCGTCCCACAAAGATAATCCACTATACTATCTTCATCTATCCCACAAAGATATAGATTGCTTACTATATCGAGCTTGTATTTAATTTTTGTTTTTCATAGTTGCCTCTAGTTAATTAGTCACCGAAACTATACCAAAATATTAAGAAAAACGAGTTAAGCAATTTACCATATTCAATGTTGGTACGTGCAACTGGCCCTTCACATTTTACTTTGACATTAATCCCTCCCACTTTATTCATTAGAATTAATTCCAGATTGTTAATTAGGTAGAAGGGTTAAGATGAAAAAATACATGTAAAATTAAATGTTCTAAATCATATTGCTCGTTATTTCTTAATATGTATGAAAATATCTACCATCCTATCTTTTTGGAACGGAGAGAGTATTATTTATTATTAATTTTTTATTTTATTTTTATTATTTTCTCTTTTTATTTTATTTGTGTATGGTAGGGCCAAATGCCACTCCATTGCTCCCCCTTAAAGCTAAGAATAATCATTTCTCCTTTTCATTACCCTCTTTAAGTGTCTCTTTTAAAATGATTTGCATTTTACTTCCAAATTCAGCTTCTGATCTATCACTGATTTTCAAATCAAATGTGGTAGATGATTAATTAATTTAATTTGCCTCAATGAAGATTCTTCCATTGTCGTTTTCATTCATTTCATTATTATTACCATCTATATATCTGTCCCTCTCTTTCTTTTTATTGTGATATAATTAAATCTAAACTTATAGTTTGTATACATATATATACGTACTGGCGGCATGCACATGTAAAATATGTTTATAGTTATATAAATTAAATCCATAATGGAATGTCTTAGTCTTTTCTAACTAGGCTAGATTAACTTGTACATTAAGTTCCTTTACATTAATTAAGAAATTTCAAGTACCCCCAATATTAAGATAAGAATAACGTTATTTATTTAGACTAGTCTCTAGTCTCATTATTATCTCTTATTAATAGGCTGTTCAATAAATCAATGCTCCCATATATTTATACATCTCCTCCCATTGACCTATTTCCCAATGTAGTAATGCCAACTAAACTGTAGACTAGATAAATAGCATCACTCATAAGATAAGCATCTTTATAAAGCTAGTATATAGGCAGATCTAGAAAGATTCCTAACATGTGAAAATGCGAAGAAAATATCATAGTTAATTAGGGTCGTTGATTCAAGTTGAATGGTATCATATTAAATTAAAGCATGAGTCAAGGAAGTTATAAAGATATGAAATACTCTAATGTATAAATAAGGGTGAATCCCCCAACGCTGCTGGAAATGGTAGCGATTTCGCTGCCATTTCTGGTAGCATTTACACTCACAAATGGGGGGGGGGGGGTGAATCCCCCCATTTCACTGCCATTTCTGGGGGAATTCACCTCTCATTTTGCTGCCGTTTTCTGACAACACCAACGATGTTGAAAATGACAGCGATTTTGCTGCCATTTCCAGTAGCATTTACATTCACAAATGGAGGGTGAACCCCCCCAATTTTTGCTACCGTTTTTTGGTAGCACAAACTCTGCCGGAAATGGCAGCGATTGCTGCCGTTTTCTGGTAGCACAAATGCTGTTGGAAATGACGGCGATTTTGCTACCATTTCCTGCAACCTTCTTCTCAAAAATTGAGGGTGAATCCCTCTATTTTGCTGCCGGAAATGGCAGTAAAATGGGGGGATTCACACCCTTTTGTGGTCATTAGAATGGGCTGCCGGAGAAGGAGGTGGGGTGGGGTGGGTTGGTTTTTAATTTTTTTATTATTTTTAAATCTTTTCTTAAAAAATTTTAAAAAGCTTCAGGGGTATAACAGTCTTTTTGTTAAAATTTTTTTGGAATAATGTAAAAAGGAACGATTTGTGCATATTTTTCAAAGGTTGGGAGCTGTAGTGTGTCTTAACAAAGGTTGGGGACGAAATCGAGACTTAGCTTAAAGGTTGGGGACGAATTGTGAAATTAACCCTGCTTAAAGGTTGGGGACGAATTGTGAAATCAACCCTATAAATAATGCCCATAAAGTTGTTAAATTGTGTTACTTGTATATCATCTACATATCTTCAATAACAAGCGCACAGACAAATGTTTGTACATAAAGTTCGATATCTTTTTCTTTGTAATTAGGTATAAACTGTGAGCTAGATCTCAAATCAGAAAGATCAATCAGTTGTATTTCTGTACAACGGGTTAATCAAAATAACACATCTGTCAATCAATTTCTTTTACTTTTTCTTGGCGCAGCAATACAATTATTTTTGGTTTTTAAACGTGGGATTAAAAATCTCATAGATTTTACTTTTTCAAACAGCTTTTAGATACTATGAGGTTTGTCCTCTTGTGCCACGCACGCACTATATTAGAAACAGATCCAAAGATGATCAACATACAATTAAGTCTTACAATGCTATATAAAATATCAGGAATTGGAGCAAAATACCAAGAACTTTATTTACCCCATAATTATAGGGTTTTGAGGAACCCTAGATAATTACAAGCTGCTTCAAGAATTCCCTATCTTTTAAGTAATAAAATAAGTAACAAATACTGTCCCAAAAAAGGGTAAGAAATAACAAATTCAGAGTGTTTGGCTAGCATCTAGATTATTTTTTTGGATTATAATCTGTCACATAACATCATTTCATTGGTTTCACTTTTTTCAAAAAGTCAAAAAGTAAAAGTCAAGCTGCAATTTTTTACTTTTTATAAAATGCAACTAATAAAATAATGCGATGTAATAGATTATAATCCAGCTCCTTGCCAAACACAAAAATCAATGACTTCCAGAAATTATAAGCCTACCCCTTAAGAAAAAAAAGCTAGCTACTTCTTTGATTCACATCAACGAACATTTATCCCAGCTAGCTATACTATAATTTTTTGACAAAAACACAATGCACACATAAGGCACAGAGACACCACACGCCATTTAACAAAACTATGGTAATTTTGTTAGAAGCGGAATAATAGTGCTGTGCTTGTAGGGTTTCATACTCTAGTCTTGGATCCCACATCGCTATCCTATAGTGTAATTAATTATAACATGTCGAATGTATTTAGTACATAACCCCCCAAACCACGCCCCCCAAAAAAAAAAGAAAAGAAAAGAAAAGAAAAAGGAGGAAAAAGAAATCACCATGTACTTATTGAATCAACTTCTTTTCCGGAATAATTCGAATAACTAGCTAATTAATTAGCTTTCGTGTGGGTTTTGATAAACTTAGCTAGAATAACACAAAATATATTCAAGTATAAATCAGGAATTGGTTTCTTTGTTAATAAACAAATTAAGTATTACGAGTAATTATGAATTTCTTGAAAGCTTGTAAATGTCTCCTACTGTAGATATATATGTGACATGAAATGCACGTCCTCATCATAAGGAAGAAAAATGGGGTTTCTGGGAAGTCAGTAAACCAACCAGCAGCGGAATTAGTAAGTGAATAAGTTTGTTACACAATACATGTCTACGTAGAAAAGATCAGTTGTAGTATTACAGAAAAAGACGATCAGTCTGATGGAATGTCGTTTTAAGGTTAGATGAGAACATGGGGCCAATCTTGGGTCCATTTTTGAGGGCTTATGTCGGATACCCATAATTCCAACATATAAATCTAAGGAACTAATTAAAACTGGAAGCAAAAACACACGCAAGACACTTTAATTATTAAGCAAGGCTAAAAAATTAATAGAGAACAAAAAACATGGGGCATCACTCTTGCTGCAATCAACAGAAGGTTAAGAGGGGCCTTTGGTCACCTGAAGAAGACGAAAAGCTCATTCGATACATCACCACTCATGGCTATGGCTGCTGGAGTGAAGTCCCTGAGAAAGCTGGTCAGTTCATTAATTCTTCCCTTCCCTTCCCTTCCCTTCCCTCATTTATACAAATTTCTTGTAATCGGTATGAATTCTAATTAATTAATCCAGGGCTGCAACGATGTGGAAAGAGTTGCCGGTTGAGATGGATAAACTACTTAAGACCTGATATAAGAAGGGGAAGATTCACACCTGAAGAGGAGAAGTTAATTATCAGCCTTCATGGTGCAGTGGGAAACAGGTTAATTTTTAATTACTCATGACTCTCTACTTTGTTCTTCAACTTCTAAATCAAAATTTTACTGCATCATTTGTCGTTGCTCCAAAAATGGTTTGAATAAATTGAATTATACACATTAGATTCAAGCTGTATAATCACCTATCACAAAGGAAGTTTTCTTTTCCACGGGCAGTAGAAGTCCATAAGTTTTTAATTTGTTAACTAACTCCATTCGAAAAGAACATTCAATCTTTCACAAATCATCTTCTTCCATTCTAATTCTACGGTCGGATTCCACTGCTTATATATAGTAGTGTGTGTGTGTATATATATATATTCTAGTAATAAGTTCTCTTTTAGGGTTCTTGAAGCAATGAATTAATAACCATATATAAACATTGAGTTTGCGTACATACAGTACATACAAGTACATATTTTGCTTGGTGAGAGTATGTAAGGGAGTTATAGCTTGCATTTTCAAAGACGTTAACAAGGTAATGTCACAAGTTTCTTTGAGAGTAATTTTCAAATGAAAAGTATATAATGCATTTTCTTTGTCAAGCTGCATAAATTATTCTTGTGTCATTTATAAGTTTTGCCTCCTTTTCCACATTCCTAATTTGTTTGCTTAGTATTTCAAGTTTTAAACTTCAAGTTCACTCTGCTGTTGACTTAAATAAAAAAACTTCAAGTGCAATTAACTAGCTATCTAGATCTAATTGAATTTTACTAACGCATGAGGGTTTTTTAGATGGGCTCATATAGCAAGCCATTTGCCTGGAAGAACTGACAATGAGATAAAGAACTACTGGAATTCATGGATCAAAAAGAAGATAAGAAAGCCCGTGACATCATCTTCAACTAGCATTACATCGACTAGCACTAATGAACAAAATTCCCAATTCGGCTTCGTCCAGAACCAGCAAATGGACTTCTTGAATCAAGAGTTGCCTACAAAGAGACAGATTCAAGATACCCTATTTCCTTTACCTTGTCCTCCCTTCATGTTCGACATCGGTTTAGCACTGGATGGTGCAAGTAACGGCAATGTTGATGGAAAAATGGATCAGTTCCTCCAAGAAAATACAGGCGTGATCAACAATGAGGCATGGCAAGTAAACCAAAACCAAGAAATCGTCCAACTGCCAGCTTCGTTTACGAGTACACTTGACTCCTCGAATTGTTTGCCTCCATTGATGGAGAATATAGAGAGTGGTACTACAATGGGGCCTATAGAAGTGCAATCTTGTAGCGTAAATGTCGAAGGACAAATGACACTGGATTGCTTGCAGAGAAATGAGCTAAATGAATGGGTTGATACAGAACAATGTCCAAATTTTTACTTTTGGGATCAAACAGAAGGACAACTTGGAGGGCAGGAAATTTACCCCACTTCATCAAGCATGGGAACTATTCTATCTTCTTACCCTTCTTCACTCTAAAGAAACCCCCGAAATTCCTGTCATTCGAGCCTTTTGTTTTATTTATTTATATCTGGTTTTTAATTTGTTTGGGAGGATTTAACCTTAATACATTTGACGTAGAAGAGTCTGAAATCTGAATGGATGTTTCTTCGACCATGTCTGGAAAAACTTAATCGAGAGAGAAAAATAAATGCAAGTTTGTTTGATTCATGAGGTATATATTTATCTTATGTTTACCTTTCATTAACATGCCTATTCTTTTGTTAAATAATGACATTCAAATGAGTAATTATATATATCCTTTTTTATATAAGCCATTTTGTGCATTCATATGTATAAACTTGAATAACCAAAAATATGCTAGCTCTTGATGCTATGCAAGTAACATGACCAAGTATCAACTGATTGCCATTAGAGTACAATTAATGAGGGTAGGGATGACAATGGGGTGGGTTAGTCATATCCTAGACTCACCCCACGAGTCTTGAAGTCGCCCTAGACCGGCTTCAAACTCACAAATTCATGGGGCAGGTCAAGACCGGTCGGGCCATGGGGCGAGGTGGGGTGCCGCCATGACTCATGAATTTTTTTCACTTTCAATCAATGTTAACACATTATTAATTGCATATACCTCAATTTCTATATATTTTTAGAATTAACTTCATTAAAGAAAAAGAAAATTCTTGGTGGATCACATGTCTATAGGGCCCCGGATTTCTAGCAGGATAGACAACGTTACCCCATGTCCACTTCTTTGCCTCGATTAGATGCAATAGGTCTCTACGGATTTATGGGTTTTTGGGTCAAACTGCTATCCCTATGAACCCAAATAATGTAGTAAATTTTGGGCGTAAAATGCTATTTTGAGGGGTGAAAAGGTTTAGCCTCTTATTTATCCTTTTCCCATCTTCAGCTTATCCCACAAGTCTATGTAATAATCTAATTAAATAACACTATGTGTCTAATTTATTTTCCGCCTCTAGTTATCCCTTACACATTATTTGAAAATAGATTTCTTTCTCTACATTAATCGTTTTTTTAAACAAATAGAGTTTCACTAATTAAATGCTTTACGATTTGTCTTTTTTCTTTTTATTTTTTATTTATATTTTTTTTTGGGAAAGGACTTAACGAGTTGTCTTAATAATAATAAATCCATATGTCTATTTTTTTTCCTTTTTTTGGTTATTCCGTAAAAAATATTTGTACGGAGTGGGTGGGATACCAATCCTGGACCTCTCGAAGAAACGAAGCGACAAAACCTGAGAAACAAAAGTATTCCTTTTCAAACCTATCCTCCATCTCAATCACGACACATGGCAATTGATACTTATCTTCACTTTTAGTTTAAATATAATTTTGGGGTATTATAACTCAGGTAGTTATATTGACATACATCTTTTACTAATCACATCATATTTTAATTATACTCATCATTCTTTATATTTTTTATTATTTACACTTTAATTATTAACTTATTTTTGTCATATTTTTATTTTTAACATTTATTATCATAAAATCTTGTATTAAATGATATCTTACTTCTAAAAATCTCATTGCGGGAATTGCTTAAAATTTTTAAATAAACAAAATGTAATATCTAATTATACATAACTAAGTATTTTCATATGGTTTTAATATATACAAATCAAAATTTTTAAATATATTTGATCATTAAAGATATGAGAGGATAATTAAATAAAAAATTCAAGAAAAAAATGTAGCAGAAACTTTTAGGGGCTTAAATACTATAAGAAACAAATATTAGGCATGCTTATATTAATAAAAATATGGTGTGCATAGTAAAATGAGTGGTGTACATATAATTAGCCTTATAATTTTCTTAAGTGAAAAAGGTTTCCGTTGCGCAAGAAATGGCTTGATGTCATCAGTAAGATTAGTATGTACATAGTCAGTCGATCGTGAGAAGAGATCGCAAATGAAAATAAAAAGGACAATTTCTAGTATTTATTTATTGTTATAAAAGGGATAATTTCTATTTATTTATTCATACAGGAATAATTAAGCAACATTCATTCCCCGCCCCCCCCACCCCCAAATATATATATATATATATATCATAATAGTTAATTAATTCAAATTTCAAACTAAAACTATATAGATATTAAACTTTAAATGCAAACTGAAATGAAACATAAATTATAAGCTGTGGGTTAAATAATAATAACAAAATAACAATTAAATTGAAATAAAAGAAAATATCTCATTAAAAAATAAAAGCCAATATATATGCGTATGTATTATGGCACTATGGGTCAAGTCTTTGATTGAAGCTAGCAGGGTACTGGACAAGAAACTCGATCAAAAGATATATATTAATTCTGGGCCTATATAATCATTTAAAGTCAGGATATTTGCTGAAAATGGGACGAAGACGACTGTCCTTAGAAGACTCATTAACTAGGCTGAAGAAATCATTCATAGACGGAAGGTGATGGAATAAAAGTAATCCACCGGCCGGCAATCCCAATATAGTTACGATTGTAGTTACTATGGTAGTGACAGAAGGCCTCAAAGCTGCATAGCTCACGCAGAATAGCAAAAGAGCGATCCACAGAAATTGTACCGCGTTGTCAATTATGAGCAGAAAACACGTTGACATTGCGTAACCAAACGCTACTGTGTTGGCCACTAGTTGAATTATACTAACACTACTGTCAGCAGCTGGGGTGAGAGCGGCTTGATAGGCGGCCGTTGCCATTAATGTAACTACTACCAGTATGGTATTTTTGTTATCCGATGGTAAATGTACCAAAAATAAGTACATTTTGCAGATACTTTCCCACAATGTTCTCCGGCAAGTCAAATGACCTTCCCAATCAATATCAGAACCTCCATCGTTCGCCTTTTCTCTTATTCCAGTGCGGAGAAGTTTCCTTGCTTCTTCGTTTCCTGGATCTATGACATCCAGGGGGGGTCTTACCTTCTGAGTTCTTATTGGTTCTCAAACATAGCTGCCTTTCCCGCAATAGCTTGATAAGCTGCAGATGATCAATTCAAGAGGAAGATCATGTCATCATCATTTAATTTTAATTAATAACAACTAATCAAAAATTTATTTAAAATAATAATGGTGCTGGCCTTTGTTTGATTGGTTAGTGCTGCAAGATGCATCACGTTATTGCCTTGGTCGTCTTTCCAAAGCAACAGTGTCATGTTGCTACTTCTGTCTAGCCAGCCAAACAAAACCTTGAAAGCTTTCAGATTTCATGTCTTGACTGCAATATGCATAGCAGTCTGGAATCGAACAGTCAAGTCATTGATTGAAGATGGGCAATGGGGAAGAAACTTGAGCAAAAGATCAATGTTGTCTGTCTCCACCACGTAATGCAGAGGAGTGACTCCACCTCTGCCCTGGACGCGTATCAGGTCCGGACCATATCTGATGAGCCGGTCAACAGTGCCTCTATGGCCATTGCGCAAACCCAGGTCCAAGGGGCTAAGGCCATCACAGTTCAACTTTTTCCCCAGTGAAGGCTTTAGCCTCAAGATTTCAACTGCAAGAAGGGTACGGCCTTCAGAAGCAGCCTTATTTCATGCCATCAGTGAAAGTTATCCCAATTCATGCCATCTAACCAATACACAATCTGGGATACATGATGCCTTCATTTCACATATATTACACGGCACCAATTTATCATCTTAATTAGCCATCTAACAAATTGTGGTTCTTTGGTGCACATATGCTGGAAAGTAGACCAAATCTCACCTCATTAAAGCTGTGCTCTGACTCACAAGTTCTGGTAACAAAAGGCGTTTTCTTGAATGCTACTGCGTACCAAAGAGTCACCACCATCATAGGCAGCCAAACTGAAGTTAACACTAAACCGACGACAAGTATAGAATGTGATAAGTCAAAAACTAACGCTGCATAGCTTGCAGAAAATAGCAGAAGAGGCGCGTAGAGACAGAAGTAGACTTTTTATCAAATGTGACTAGTACACAAGCGGCCATTGAGAGAGCAAAGGGGATTGTGTTCCACAATGTAATGGCTCCAGATTCATTCAGACTTAGAGGAATTGTACTGGTGCCATTGCTTCTGACAGTGATATTTGAAGAATTGGGATTAATGCCATCAAGATTGGACCCTGCATCTGTAGGAGGCGTTAGAGCAGCCAAATATGCAGCAGTTGCGATCAATGCTACTACTACTAGGATTGCGTTTTGTGTGTCTGCCAAAAATCCATATCGAAAATAATCACCAAACTGGATGAAGTACCTTTCCATCACTATAAGCCGTCAACACAAATAGCCTTCCAAAGGTTGATTCTTGACGAGTGAACCTTTTCTCGCTCTTGTCAACATGAAAAGCTTTCTCGCCTTTTCATTTTGAGGATTTTTGTCGTCTAGGATATCCAGCACGGTCTTACCTTCCAGGCTCTTGCAATTCAGTCTAACCCTGCCCTTCAGTAACTTCAAAACCAGCAGTACCCAAAAATTATTTATTGATTGATTGAACACAGGCAGTGTGCCATTTAATATTAATTATTATTCAAATGATAAAACCTCTGGCTGGTCGGTTAATGCTGCAAGATGCATCACGGTATTGCCTTGGTCGTCTTGCAATCTCAACAAATCCATGTTTTTAGTCCTGCTAAGCCAACCAAGCAAAACTTTGAAAGCTCTCAACTTCTCACAGCATTCTCGTATCGAACAGCTTTGCGCATAGCGCCCGACAAACCCAAATTCAAGTAAGTGCCAAGCTGCACGTCGAACTTTTCACCCATGTCCGGTGAAACTCAAGTAATTTTTGCATCTTTCTTGGGCATCATCAACTAGTGATGAGCCTCTTTTAGCTCCTGCTTTCCTTAAAATTTTCCTTTGCTTTTCTACTTGCTTGGTCAGGCTCTAGGGTGTCTAGGATATCCAAAGCCGTCTGGCCTTCCAAGTTCTTGTCATTGAAATTCACCCATTTCACCAATAATTTCATGAACTGTGGCTGGTTGGTAAAAGCCGAAAGATGGAGCAGAGTATTGCCTTTCAACAAGTGTTCATTGTCAGTCCTCTTTGTCCAGCCAAGCAGAACCTTAAAAGCACTCAACTTTCCATTTCTTACGGCAATATGAAGAGCAGTCTCGTCTCGAATGGTCAAGTCATTGATGGCTGATGGGCATTCCAGAAGAATTTTGATCAAATAGTGCAAAGGAGTAATTCCTGCCCTTCCTTGGACTCGAACCAGGTCAGGACGATATCTGACGAACCCATCTACGAGAATGTCATGTCCATTACGCAAAGCGAGGTCCAAGGGGCTGAGACGATCGAGGTTGAGCTTCTTTCCCAAGGAAGGCTTGAGCCTCAAGATTTCAAGAGCAAGAGCGGTTTGGTCTAGAGAAGCAGCTTCGTGAAGAGGCGTCTCCATGAATGGCAACTCATTGGGAACTTCCAGATAATCGGGATTATCGCGCATTGTTTCGTACAAGGAAACTATATTCGGATCTTCAGCTGTGCTCATCTTTGCACACTCAAAAGGTTAGATTAATCAAATGCCTGCCTGATGTTTAATTTAATTAGTACTATCAATATTCTCCAGTAATCGTCTCTGGCTAGCTGGCTTCTCTATAATAATGTCTTAAAAACGTTAGAGTTTATAGAGAACAGCAGACGTTAGTGGTAGATCATACATAGAATCAGCAGAAAACAGTTTTGCATATTTTTATTACAAGTCAATGCAAATATAGAGCAGATAAAGACAAAACTTAGGAAATTCCAAAATCAATGACTGGGGAAGCTAGGCCTAGTTCAGATTGGTTTCGATATTTTTAAGTTCATTCACTCGACAGGCCACATATAATTAGGAACATCATTACGATCTATGACGATGCAACAATGTTACTTGATATTCTACCTTTGCTTGCACATATGTCTTCCACGACAATCTTATCTCTAACAACCTTTATTTATTTATTTAATTTCCTCTTTTTTATTTTTTATTTTTTAACGTCAAGTTTTAGGTATCAATATCATGACTCATGAGGTGCTTAATATCTTGCATGAAGTGATGATAAAATGCAATGCTGCATCAATGTCAACAGTTATAGTACCTTACATGGCATGTAACTGCTGAAAATAAGAACAAGAAAGTCAAAGGGAAAATAATTTAAAAAAATGTTAATTCAAGTCAATCAACACCTCTTATACAAACAAACATCTAGGGCATATTATGACTATTAATTAAAAAGTGATGTAATATGTATAGATGAGTTGTGCTATACTGTTATTTGAATAAAAGTGTATATAAAATTTATTTTTTAACACTCCACATCACATCAAATCAAATCAAATCAAATGTATATATATAATAAGATAAGGGTGACTTTTCTCGCTCATTTTCTGGCTTTGTAAAATTTCTAGCTCTATAAAATTTCTGGCTCTATAAGATTTTTGATGATAACATTTAATTTCTTTTTTTTTTTTGCATTTCTTTTATCTCTCTCTCTCTCTCTCTTTCTCTTTTTTATAGAAATTGTTATGCTTATTTATTAAATAATATTCATTTTTCTCTTTATTAACTCATATATAATTATCAATTCATGGTATTTTCTTTACCCAACTATTTTGAGTTAGCGATGTGTCACTTATCAAATCGAACATTAAATTAATTGGGAGTTCTATTTTAAAAAAACAAATAGTAATTTTTATAATTCAAAAACACACATATAATACGTCTCTAAACGAATAAATTTCTAAAAATCTGTAACCTTATTGTAAATTTCAATTTTTAATGATTTTTGAAGAAATTTTTTATATGGTTATTGTAGTAAAATAATCAAATTTGATTTTTTTAACGTTATAATACTCTAATTTACTGATTTTATAATTAAAATAAATTAGAGCATTTTAATAATTTCCTATGAAATAAAAATTTCATTTTGTCATTTTAAATATAGTCTCACTGTATTTGGAGTTGGATTATTTATTTGAGAGATGAACCGCATGTTGATACAGTTGCACTGTAATAGTTGTTCAATAATTTTTAAACATGTTACTTTTACTGGATCACCTCAATTAATTTTTATTTATACATACATAATTAATTAGTACTGTAGTTCAAATAAGTACTACATTGGTTAGATTTCTCACATTTAGACAGGAAGTCTTTGGTTGGAACGCACCTACCCATCTCCTCCCCTATACCTATTGTATTTAAAAAAAAAAAATTAACTTATACAAAAAGTGTTACCGACAAAAAAAATCAAATATAATAAAATGGTTATAAAAATTTATGTCACATAATGTTAATATATGACTCAACTGCCTGTATTAATAATTTATTAAATTTTTGTATAAAAATTCATTGACATCTGTTATTATAGTTATTTTAGATAGACATGTAAACATGTTTATATGATATGAATAACTGATTTTTGTTAGTTGACAAACATGAATTTGTTCTTTATATACAAATGGTGAATTTGGAAGCTCACAATCATCTAATATATGGTTGACAACTAAATATGTCACTTTTTTTATATCAGATAAATATGTCTCCTTAGAATTACTTCGACTATTATTACTTTTAAATTTTGTGCAACGCACGGGTTAGAATTCTAGTATATATAATACTAATGTCATTACTATTTTTGTTTTCCCCTCTATTTTCACTTGCTAAATCAGGTAGTAGTCATCCATTTCATCCTTCAATCTTATCCCTTCATTTTATTAATTATTTAGTTAATTTATTTTTTCTAATTTATATACACTAAACAATTAATTGCTTCCGATTTTATTTATTATTTATACCATTTTTAGCATCTACTTTTGGCAATTGATTTCATTACAATAAATCGTGTCCATCAATTTCAGTGATTTTATTTATTATTTATACAATTTTTAACATTCACTTTTGGCCGTTGGTTTAATCAACTAATCGTGGCCATTGATTACTATTTTACTTTTTAACTTTATTTATCTTTTTAGTTTATTACCGTTTTATAGATTTTATTTTTTTATCTTTCATTTTCCCTTTTTATATTATTATTTATAGATATGATTGTTTTAGCTTATTATTATCACTATATTTTCTAATTTTTAATTTCAAACCCAATCAGAATTCATTTTATCCAAAAATATCTCTCGTTTTATCCACATTTTCCTTTCTTCCTCTAATAGAACTAATCTTATTTAAAAACTCTCTCAAATTTCTCACTTCCTTAATTTTTGGTTTCTATTTATCTCACACCGTTAGATAGCTTTCGAATTGGTTTCAATATTAGACAATGTTCAAAAAACCAGACTTGTCATAATATCAGAAAAACTAATAGTTCAAAGTCATCAAACCGATTTTAATTAAATAATTGAAAACAAAATTAATTTTTACTTAAAATAACGTTGAAATTCTATTCTTTTTTAAAAGTCATCGAAAATATGACTTTAAGCCTAGAAGTGAATTCCACATTAGTTATTTAGTGAAAAGAATTGGGAATATATACCTATATTAAGTTACTTGGAGAAGCGTTCATAATAAGGCCTTAGTTTACCTATATTAAGTTACTTGGAGAAGCGTTCATAATAAGACCTTAGTTTATGGGCCTTGAGTTTCCAAAAAGTTCAAAATTTTAATAGATCATTATTAAAAAAAAAGTTTATTGTGAACCAGTGAACTGTATCCGTCTTCTTTTCACACTTTCCTATTGTTTTCCGGATTGATTTCAGTATCTGCAAATGTTTAGAAAATCGATCCACCTTAAACATCTAAAAAGTTTAAAATTTTAATAGATCATTATTGAGAATAAATTTATTGTAACATCCGTCTTTATCTCACATTATTTTATTGTTTTCCATATTGATTCCAGTATTCGTAAATATTCAAAAAATTAGACTAGTTATCAAACCGAAGAAGTTAACGGTTCAATGTCATCGGACCAATTTTAATTAATAATAATTGAAATAAATTAATTTTTACTTAAAATCTTGTGGAAAAAGAACATTTTATTATATAGTTTTTTGATCTTTATTGTCTAAAAAATATTGAAATTTTATTTACTTCTAAAAGCCATTAAAATATAATTTTGGGCATAGAAAGAGAATCGCACATTAATTAGTGAAAAGAATTGAGAATGTATGTATATATTAAGTTAGTAGGACCTTAGCTTATGAGTTTTAAACTTCCAAAAAATTCAAAAATTTAATAGATTACTATTTAAAAAATACTTATTTTAAACTGGTGAACTGTATATGTCTTTATCTGTTCTAGTATTCGCAATTTTTCTTCAGTGTTTTCCTTAGATTTTTTTGACAGTTTTTTATTTTCATTAATGAAATATATCGTATTATGGGTAATACCTATATTATTTTTCTTAACACACACATTGACGATCAAATATTATAATTTGGGGCCGTAAAAAATATGTCTTTGACTTAGAAAGAGAATCCTACATTGGTTATTTAATAAAAAGAATTGAAGATGTATATCTATACTAAGCTATTTAGAGAAGGATTCAAAATAGGGCCTTGAGTTTCCAAAAAGTTTAAAATTTTAATAGATCGTTATTAAAAAAAAAGTTTATTGTGAACCAGTGAACCGTATCTGCCTTTATCTTATACTGTTAGATTATTTTTCAGATTGATTTCAGTATTTGTAAATGTTTAGAAAATCGATCTAGTCGTCGAACCGGACAAGCTAACGGTACAAGGTCATCGGACTGATTTTAATTAAATAATTTAAATAAATTAATTTTTACCTAAAATAATATACTACATTAGCTATTATCATCCCGTGCAACGCACGTGTGAAATAACTAGTTTACATCAAATGTAATGCCATGAGACACATTTCCTTTTTCTCATACTTTTTTTTTCTTCATTTGTCTAAATAGAATTATTCATAGATTAAAGGATCTATGAATAGATAAATACGACCATGGTGACCAAGGATCGTGGGATTATAGTGAAGCCTGAAAAGTCGGTTCATTGACGGTTTTCTAGGGTTTTGTTGATATGATGTTTTGTGGATTTGTTATGGGCCTCTCAAGGAAGTTGCCGATGTTAACCTTGTCCCGGTTTGGCCAATTAGGCTTCCCTGACTGTTGCCTTATAGGAAACTTGGGCATTTTCTTGTTGTTTGTTTTGCCTTTTGGGCTTGAGCCTGTTTGATCTTTGTCAAAAGATCTGAGTCTTGTAATTTTGCATGCTGTAATAAAATCTCTTTTCCTTAAAAATAAATAAATAAATAAAGGGTCTAACCATATGTATTATTTGAGCAAATTTTGGGTAACTTATTTTTAATCCTAGCATACTCATTTTCTCAATCAACTAACCTTCACAGGCCTGATTGTGGATGAATATATATATATATATATATATATATATATTAGTACAAAGGAATTGTAAAGGAAGAGTGCCGACCCCGTAATCAAGGGAAAAGTTCAATGAAGTTCACTGGCACAAAATATAAAATTATATTAATTAATCTTATCATCCTTCGGTTTCGTGGAATATGTCCCGATTATTAAAATTCTAATTCAAACTAATTCTTAACTACACATTTTAAAAAAAGAATTTTATTATTTAAAACAGAAATAGATTTCTAACATTTCGGCTATAATAATTGACATTGACCAAACAAATTTTAAATTTAACAACCATCATTGTTTAACAATTTCTGAATTCTCGTACACGTTTTCCATCTTTTGAAATGGATTTCCTCCATCTTCCTCGTTTTTTCCCTCTGGATATTTATTTAAAAAAAAAAAAATCAACTCTACCGGCCGCACAGCTCCTCCTTGTTGAACTCATTTTCTTAGGGTTAATAGATATATAGCAGTCATCTTGTAGCTATTTGATTTGTTCTATTCTAAAAGAAACGTTAAAACCTCTCCAAACTCTAGTTTCAGTTTTAGGATTATAATCACATTTGTAAGTTGCTTCATTTGTAAGTTGCTTCATTTGGAGTTAAATCAGATGGACGTAAAAATTTACTCTGGTAGTTTATGAAGGACAAAACTAAAAATATATATATATATATATATATATATATACATCGTACGTTGGCAGAAAGAAATTGTGCCAACTAATTTAAAGTATACAATTAAAGAAAAAACAAAAATGAAAATTATATTTACGATCACGGACATACTTTCGTCAATAATTTTATAAGTTCGTCAAATAATTACATCATTTGAGTTTGAGGTAATTTCAGTTGATAATTATACATTTACACACCATAAGTTTATAAGAGGAATGTAAAATGTATCTTTCGTCTAACCCCCCACAATCATCATCATCTTCTTCTTCTTCGTCTTTTTTTAATTAAATAAACACTTCTTGTACAAACATGCATGGCTCATATGATAATTATTGATCAAAAAGTAATGTAACGGATATATTAGCATATCTAACCAATGTATCATTTGTAAATTTTGGGTAACTCATTTTCCCAAAATACGGCTCGATTCATTGAGAAATAGCTTACATTTAAAAGTGTGATTTTTGACGAATGAATAATTTCAAATAAAGTTGACCGGCGCAAAATACAAAACCATTAATCTTACCACTTTTCAATTTCGTGGAATATGTCTCTACTTGACCACACATTTTAAGAATTAAATTTTATTTTAAAATAGAAATAGATTGCTAACACATCGATTATATAGCTGAACTAACCAAACGAATTTTGAATTTAATAACCACCATTTCTTTAATAAATTCTGAATTCTCGTAGACCTTCCCCATTATTTTAAATAAATGGATTTCCTCCATCTACCTCGTTTTTTCCCCACTTGACGTAAAATAAAGGGTAAATTTTACAAAAGGTCCCCAACCTTTAAAAAAAATAACAATTTCATCTATAATCTTTTTTAAGCATTTAGGTCCTCAACTTTTTAAAAATATACACAAAAGTCCCAACATACTATTTTGTCAATTTTCTTTTGTCACTATTTCTATAAAGGTAACTTTACCCTTTATTTAAATTTAAAAAATAAGAATACAAAAATTTTTAAAATTTGTTTCGATCTTTGACGCTTTCTCTTTTACACACTTATACATATTCATTTGCATATTATTTTCTCATATATCCACTTAACACAAGCTATATATATACATTGATCAATATATATTATTTTTTCTATTCACTTACCTAATACCACCACTATCACTAGTATCATAGTCACTTTAAGTAATAAACTCTTTGAAATTTAAACTTACATAATTAATGATAATTAAGATGTGGTTGGTAATCATTCAAGTCATGAAAATTGGAACAATTAAAAATGTCTAAATTTTTCTGCCAAAAAAGTTTAAGGTCTGAATTATTTTATCTCTCTCTCGTTCCAAAATTTTACGTTTACATATAGTTAAAAATGATAGGTAAATTCCTTTTTTATTATTGTTAAAAGCAAATTAAGTGAGGCTTTATCCTTCTCCACTCTCCAAAAAAAAAGAGCAAGGGAAATGATGGGGTACTTAGTAGAAGTAAGGAGTAACTAATCGGAGAAAGCAATATATTTTTTCATTTTTTTATTGAAATCTTTTATAAAAAGGTTTTTTGTATTAACTTCCTTTTATTTTATATGAGGGTAAAGTGGTCATTTTGTAAGCACATTAATGTGAAAATAGATAGAAATTACTCATATGGACCTTTTGCAAATATTTTTAAAAGGTTAGGACCTACAACTTTGAAAAAAGGTTGGGGACCTTTTGTGAAATTTACCCTAAAATAAAATAAAATAAAATAAAATCAAATCAAACTCAACCACCTCGTACCGGCACACCTTCTCCCACCGCGTTGAACTTATTTTCTCTATGGCTTCTTTTTTCCCAATTTTCAGTTTGGTTATTGAACCAAATCCAAAAACTTGTCCAGCAACCATGGTTATTAAATTTGCAATCTAGATCTTTCGATCCTACAAATTTAGGATCAATAAATGATTAAACGATTTGATTATGTCATAACATTTTAATTTTCTAAGATTTTATGATTCTAATATCATGTCACAGTAATTCTAACAATCATAACAATCTTTGTTATTCTAAGAGTTTTTCTATCATCTACTTCACTTTTAATTATCTAATTAAATATTTTGAATTGTTATTATGATTCGATCAACTGATATGATTGAAAGACTTCTCTACAGATTCAATTCAAAATTACAATCCTGATAACCTTGCTAACAGCGTATGTGCTTGTGCTTGTACTGTCAATGTATATTCTCCAACAGTATCCGTCTCTAGCTAGCTTTAGCTATAATATGAAATATATATCTTGTGTCATCATGCTTAAAAATGTTAAGAGTTGAAAACATTAGTGGTAGAGCAGACAAAGACAAGAATGAGGAAATTCCAAATTCGATAAGTGGGGATGCTAGGCAGTTAGCCTAGGTCAGGTATCAATTCAATTGGTTCCCATTCTCATAACTAGAATTCTCGCCCGTGCATTGCAAAAATAATAAGAGAATTCAATATTAACATATACTTAGTCTCAATCAAATATAATTAATTAAATGTAATAAAAGTAATATATAATTGATTTAGCAGTCACACTTAGTTCCGATTTGATACAATATAATATAGTATGTTAATGGTGTCATACGATGCATTGGAGATACATCACATGAAAAATCACAATAGATCATTTGATGTTTTATATCTGGCATTAGATTATTTTCAAAATAAAATAATAATGGTGCTAATAAGAAAAAACTAATGTATAAAAAATTGTCTAATCAAATAAACATTCGATTATATTGCACATATGTGTTTAAAAAATTAAAACTTTAAAAGGAACACAAAATAGAGAATGAAAAACTAATATAAACTCTTAATTAGAATAAATTTCAATGAAATTTATTCGTTGTAAATTTTTTTAAGAAAGAGATTCTTAATTATATAAAAAAAATTATCCTTTTTTTTAAGGAGGAAAATTCATGAAAGTTATTTTAATATTTAAGTTATTTTATCAGAAAGAAGGGAAAAATTTTTGAAAATGTAAAACAAATTTAATTGTTATCCAATATAATAAGAATAAAACTCATAATTATCCAAAGCAATTCCCATAAATTTCTCTAAGAAAATATTTTTAATTATCCAAAAAATAGATAATAAAATAAAAACAGAAAGTAGGGAAAAAATAAAAAAATGTAAAACAAATTTAATTATTATCCACTAGTAACGTCATCAATAAGTCATCAATAACATTATTAGTATTCTTATGTTGCCAGGCTAGTGACGGGAAATTACAACGCCAGAAAAACTTCTCTAATTATTAATATATAGATTGTACAAATATTTTATTTTATTTTTTTTAACAATCAGTTCTCATTGAAAATCAAAGAAACCAGTTTATAACATCAGTTTGTAACATGACTTCTAGCCAACTAGAAGCAACATGGTTCGTGAGGCGAATGTGCTCTCCTAGTATGCACGACACTGTTTCGTTGTCTCAGAGTATATAGAATACTAAAATTTCTGTCACACGATCTATGATGATGCAATATCATTTGCATTTCCATGACAATGTTATCAATTTTTTTTAAAGCGTGTCATGTTAATTTTGCACAGTTGCACCAATGCTTTGGCATAAATGGTTACATAATTAAGATGTTCTGTTGACGATTTAATACAAGTTGATGGGTATAAATATCATGAGGTACAAAATTCATATTTCTTGCATAAGGACTATGAAAAAAAAATGCAGGCTTGCATCAATAACCTTTATACCCGGCTAGTATTGAGTTACATTGAAAATGCATTATAATATCACCAGCTCGATCGACTTCTTGCATATCGCTCATATAAAAAGACTTATAACCAAAAAGTCACGGGGAAAATATTAAAAGAATGTTATCTCAGGTCAATAAACACCATTTGTACAAACACAAATGTTGCATAATCATTGATCAGGTGATGTTATATGCAGTCTTTTTCTCCCTCCAAATGTTTATGTAGATTATTAGATTAATAGATCCTACCAAAAGTATTATTAATTTGTACCTAACGACGATCATCATTCTTCAAGAACTAGAGAAATTTACAACAAAAACTGAAAATTAATAGTTTATATGCATACATCGATCCCTCTCCATAAGAGATTTGGAAACATCAATGAAAACAAGTTTAACACGGGGGAGGAGCTGTGGGGGTTTTCTGAGTAGTTGCTTTTATTTTATGTCATGTCATATATCATTTCAGGCTAAAAGGGAAAAAATGAGGAATATAAAGAAATCCATTTAAAAAATGGGGGAGCTGCTGAAAACACGTTTGTTGTGCGTGAATTTGTAACTTATAAGTTTATGAATTAATAATTTTTTATCTATGCCAAGTGAAATTGTTTTATGCTTTCATTGATTGGAGGTTAGGCTTGATTCCCTCTCGAGTTTTATCTTTCTATTTTATGAATAATCTATGCCACTACAGTGGCATTATTTTTAAAAAAAAAGTGAAATTGTTTTGTTTCTATGATTATTATTAGTTGAAAAGTAAAAAAGTCATGAATCATAGAAGAAATTAGATAGATGTAATAAGTTATGGTCGAAAATGGCCACATAAACATTAAAAGAGAATGTATCTGTACATATAATGTGCGGGCAGAAAATTTTGGGTCAATTTATTCACAAAAATATTTTCTGTCAATGATGTCTATAGTGGAGTCGTCCAAGAGTACAAAAGCTATTTTAATAGGGAAAGCAAAAATGAGAGAGACCGACGATTTCGTATTGCATTAAGCATATACGCTTTTGAAGCCTTGAGGGAAATTTTGACTAAGAGATCATAAAATGAAAGTGTAGGTTGATAATTTTCTTCACTCTGACGTTTCCCAAATCTATACTTGCCGGAAAATACAAGATATTTGACTTTAGAAAGGCGGCTGTTGTCATGAAATCCCGATGAGAAAAGAATATTTTCTTCGTCTCTATTTAAGTTCACCTGGGTCATCACCATGGGCAAGAGCACCGGCAACATTGAACCGATGATAGCTTCAACGTTGAGCACTCCATGCAACAAAAATCCGTAGCTTACCAGCAAGAAAACCAGGGGATAGAAGAGAAAAGAGTAATTCATTAGCTTCGAGTGTGACACACATACCAATTGCCAAACTGAGGCAAATTGAGTTCACGATCATGAATTTCCGATCCTGATCATAGGACTGAGTCAGAGCTGCTTGATATGTAGCCGTTGAAACTAGCGCAATTACTACCAAGATACAAACCCAATTCAAGGTAAGCACAATTTTTTGTTACAAAATCATCGAAATCTGGGTTCGAAGTCAAATAAGATTCACATGTTTCGAATAAACCTTGCTGCCCTGCATCTCCAAACCACCACGTTGTATGAGCTTATATGTATTAAATAATTGTGTGAGGTACTTTTATATAGTACAGCTGATATTTAAATATCACCAGATTGAAACATGCTTGGAACGGGGGAAAAATGCAGTAGTGATATCTTTTACATAAGAAGAGTAATGTAAGTAGATCATTGATGATATCATAAATGTATGGCTTTTTGGAGAGGATGGATATCGGCTCCAAACCAAAGACGAGATGGTACTGCATAGTCAGCAGACTCGCGAGATCTGCTAATCATAAGTGGAGTTAAAAATACTTTTTGCAGATGCCACACAGTCAATAGTGCCACTGGCAGTCCAAAAAATGCCAAGAATAAAAGGATGGCACTCATCCCAATTTCCAGTATACCACCAGCCAAAACTGCATAGCTCAAGGAGAATAGTAAAACGGGCACAAGAAGATGTGAGATGTTTGTTTCAGATGTGAGGAATAAACATGCTGCCATTGCTATACCAAATGACATTGTGTTCCATGCTATAACTGCTGATTTAGGTCCATCCATACCTATAGTATCCGTGCGTCCGATCATGGTGATATTGCCATTGATTAAAGCACTAGTTTCATTCACTCTGTTGATATTTGGAGAATACAGAGTGCCGTCAAGATGATAATTAGTTGCTGACCCACCAGGAGGAGGAGTAAGAGCAGCTTGATATGTAGCTGTAGCAATGAGTGCAGCTACTACTAGCGCTGCATTTCTCATGTCTCCTGAAATACTATTTTGCAAATTGAAATAAATTCTTCTGGGACTTTCTCCAAACGTTTGCGGAGAACTAAAATAATCTTCCAAAGCTGGGTCCTTTACCCGCCTGCCATTTCTGGTCCATTGGACCTCAAAAGTGGTCTTGCTTCTTCATTTCCCAGAGCTATGAGATCCAAGGCGGTCAAACCTTCCGAGTTCTTGTAATTGACACTTGCCTTTCCCATCAATAACTTGATCACCTGATCGAGAATCAAGATATAAAAGTTATTAAAGAACAGTTCGGAAAGAATAACTGCTAAAAGAACGGGAAAAAAGATCGACAGATTATGATCAATCAAGGATCCATAGTGACGCTGCCAGATGCATCACGGTATTGCCATGCTCGTCTTTCAATCTCAACCGTTGCAGGTTATCAGTCCTCTCAAGCCAACCAAGCAAAACCTTAAGAGCTCTCAGCTTTTGCTTTCTTACAGCAATATGCATTGCGCTCTCGTATCGAACAGTCAGGTCTCTGATTGAAGCTGGGCACTCGAGAAGAAACTTGATCAAAAGATAAATGTTCTCCGTCTCCACCACATAGTGCAAAGCCGTGATTCCTCCTCTTCCCTGGACGCACTGGCGGAGACAAGGGAGGGCCATGCTGGGCCCTGGCCCAGGCCTGTCTCCGCCCAAGCAATGTTAAGAAATAAAAAAAAAAAAACCATTTTTTAATGGGCGGCCCAGGAATCTTCAAATCCAGCACAGGGGTCTTCATCTCCCGCCCAGGGATCTTCAGTCATGGCCCAAGCTGAATGAAACAATTAAAAAAAAAAAGGCCCAGCCCAAGAGAAACAAAAGGTAGAACGCATGCCACACAAACCAGAAAGGCAATTGCTCTACTCCAAGTCTTCGACCTTTGAACGAGAGACCTAGCAGCCGGCAGCCTCATTTCCATTCCAAGCGACGGTCACAGCAAGTATTCCGGAAAGCAAATGTTGGGCGACGGAGGAGAGGGGCAGAGGGCTTCTTCTTCATCTATTTTTCAGCTTCAATAGGTAATTTATTCTATCCCTAATTCCTAAATTGATTTTTCCCTAATCTAA
>CAVNYN010271045.1:0-39117 GCA_963692815.1 Nyctanthes arbor-tristis
CGATTATGAATGTGCATTGTAGCAGATACGTCATATTTAAGTAGTGCAAAGTAAATCAATAATATAAACTCATGTACGAGTGAAAATCAATAATACAAACCCCATGCTAGTGAATACACAATACAAATAAATTTTTGAAAATACCCTATATAGGAGAATTGAATCTAAAACATTTATGTCTCATTACCTCAGCCTAGCCCATGTGTTAGTATAGTAACATCAAATAATGAATGAAAGCCATTCAATAAATTTATTCATTATTCAATAACGGGTGTATCTGGAACTAATTTTGCAATAATCGATTCTTTTTTATTTTTAAGTCAATTCATTTTCGACCACATATTTCTTTTTTTAAAGTATTTTTCACAATTTCCCATATTACTTATTAACCATACATTCTCTTAAAAAATTATTTTTCACAAAATCAATTCACAAAAAATCTATTTCATATTTATAATCTTATGAAATGTTAGCTTAATTAGGTTTAACAAAGATTGAGTGAAAATTTAAATGGATGGTAATGAAATGTCAAGGGATTTTTTTTTTAAATACAACAAAATGATATATAATTCCTATATACTGCAATGACAAACAAGTCGAAAATTCAGAGACAAATTTGAATGCTTGGAAAATATAAAAGATGCTATATTGCAATGTCAACAAGTCGATGGTGAGCTGAAAATTAATTCTCTTGATTATACATTCTTTCTGTTCAGAAAACAAAAACAAAATGTCATACTCCCCATGTCAACAAGCCGTTGGTCTGTTGGTGTGGCACGTTTAATCTCATTCATACAATGTGTAATTAAGGAAACGCCAATTGCGCTTTAAAGAGGAGAATGGTGAAAGATAAATAAGTTACACCATTTTCTCTTTTGTGGTTATATATAATCTCATAGATAACAAATTTTTGGGTGATTGGTGTAAAAGGTCCCTACCTTTAGACATCATTGTGGAAATAGTCCATACCTTTGTTTTTTTGACAATTTCACTCTCACCTTCACACTTCTTTTGCATAATTCATCCTTGATTCCATTTGTATTTAATTTCCTCAATTATCATAAGGGTATTTTTGTTCATTCACGGTATATTTTTTTTTTAAAAAATGGCAATCAAGCTTCTATATTAATTGGAAAGTAGTTATTTTTAATTCATTCAATAATGCAATTTATTTTAATTAGTTTTCAACTATATAAATTATTTTGGGATTTTATTTGAAAAATTTTAAAATCTTAAAAATATGACTGGACAAAATTGCCCTTCTAAAGATGGAGAAAATTAAAAACAAATGGCTATGAAAATGAACTCCGCAAAAGAAATATGAAAGTAATGATGAAATTGCCAAAATATTTGAAGTAGAAACTATTTGCATTGATAGGGATCTTTTGTGCCAATTACCCCAAATTTTTAGTTAAGCATTTGTTCATTTAACAGGTGCATCAATATCTTTCAAAACTGAGCTGGTAGAAAATTCTAGTCTTTTCACAAATATTCCAAACAATTGATATATGATGATATTTTCCTTGAAATCTAGCAGGGCATCCACCACATCTTCCTACTGCTATGTTCTCACTTGTTGGTAAATTAAAATAAATTGTAGCTTTAAAAAAAAAAAGAGAAAAAAAAAAGTGAATGATAATAATGCTTATAATGTCAGTCAATTAATTTAGACCTAGTCTTATTAAATTATCGTGTATGTGTGTGTGTATACACGATAGGGAAACATTGATCTTAGCAGAATTATTTTCAAATCAATAGTTACAATTACAAGCAGCTCACTTTCATCTTATTAATATGTATTTAATTTAATATGGTTCACTCACGTGATCATGAGGAGGATTCTAATTGAAAATCCAAGTCATATATAGTTAGTTCATTATACATGCAAATGGTCGAAAACTCGATAGCACTAATAGTTGAGTTTTCAGGATCTCCATCCCTCTGCTCATAGTTATCGTGCTAAGTATTTATTTTGTCTACGTTAGAAATAATGAATAGCCTTCTATCCTTAGTATATATCGGCAAACAATTTCTTCCAAACTCGTTGCACTCGGCCACTGGATAATGCCGTAACTAGAAATAATAAAATTAACCAGGCCGAAAATAATTAATTTTCTTGACAAAGCGTCGGTAATCACCGACTGTTTCTTGGCCGCAGTCGGCATTGAACGAGGCCCTTAAGCAAACCTTTGGTAACATTCTAACAGCTCTTTTTATCTCATTCCAACTTTCTTGATCTCCTTCACGTTCGTTTCAACTTGTATAAACATTACAAGAAACAAGAGGTATAGCAGCGATATTTTGTGACAATGTCAGATGTCGTTGCTATAATATTGGCTATAGCGGCGATTTTAAGTCGTCGCAGCGGTCATCATCCTGTACCGGCGACATTATAAGATCGTCGCTGTAAGATGTACCTACAGAGACGACAAGTGATGTCGCCGCTGTATATCGGTATCTATAGAGGCAACGTATAAAAGTCATCGCTATATTTTTTGATCTAAAACGACGACCTATAAATGTCGTCTTTATATGATTTACGGGAAAATTTTCTGCCTTTGTTCTTGTATTTAGCGATCGAAAATCGTTGTTATAGGGAAGATATTCATCACTATAGTTATTATAATCTATATAATATATATTATAAAAGTAAAGTAATAAACAAAAGTCAAGCTAGTCCAGTTGGTGAAGTACCATGTCTTTACATTGAAGGTGCTGGGTTCGACTGCTCATATGGGCAAATAATATTTAATTAAATATAGATGAAAAAGGACCGGGCTATGGGGCGGGGCGGGGCGGGGCGGGGCGGGGTGGGGTTGTCCCTATTGGGTGGCTCCTAGATTGCGGCGACACAAGTCGTCACTATGGATCTACTATCACGAGTTTTTAGCCGCAACATTTGCAGGCGACTTTGTCGTTGCTATCACACATTTGCGGCGATATATACACATTTTGCGATGATAGGAGTCGCGGCTATTGGACTTATTCCTTGTAGTGAAATCCCCGCTTTGATTCTTTTCGTTTGTTTAGTTATATTCGTACACACTTTGTGTCAACTCAACATAAAATATTAATTTCTTATATGTAATTTACATTATTATTCATAAAAAATATATTACATATATGATTGCACAGTAAATTTCCCAACATAAAACACGCTTTGAAATGAAAGCCCTGATTTGGGAAAATTTTACATCAAGTGCTTTGCTAATGGAGAAAAATATGCATTCAATTACAAGAGAATTAATGTCCAAGGCTGTCGTGTGGACCTTGTCCCGCTTGTACGAGATAAATTGAGAAAAAATTATCCTGAGGGCTGACTCTTGAGATTATCGATAGTAACTATTTCTTTGTTTTTCCTTTTTTTGGCCAACACTTCAATATTCTTGGTAAATCATACTTCAATATTATCTATCATAGTAGTAAATTCTTGGACAATACTTTCTTGGAGGATACCCAGCTCCTGTATATATGCCTTTCGTGTAGTATGAATGTAATACACGTATTATTCAATCAAAACATTTGTGAGTTTTCATTCTCATTCTTGGTGAATTGTAAGATTTCTTTTATATGTAAGGTTTTTGCTACAATTTCTTCCTTCTTTATTGCATCATCAAGTAGACAGTGTCACAAGAAGGATGAATAGTGTCATTTTGTTAAATTTTCTTAGATTTGTTATAAATTTTGCTAATGAGCGAACGCATTATTTTTCATTTTTATGTGAAATAAGAGAAAAAATGAGTGTAATTAAATGGTAGAGATTTGTGTTGATTCAAGTTCATGTATGAATATGTATGAATTGTTTGACCAAGTTTAAATTTCAAACATGAGAATGTCACCTATTAATGTTTCATTTCATGTCGCCTGAGAATTCCTCTAATAAATATATTAATTTTGATTTTTGACTATGGAATAAACAAAATGCAAGTATCTAGGATAAACATCAACATTATTTCAGGCTTTTGAAAAGGAAAAATGGGAGCTTTATAATAGAATTACAAATTAAAAATTGCATATTCAACAAATGATTTGTAGCACCACTTCTATTAGTTTTGTCATCTAACTTTGATGAGTACCAAATTCTCTATACACACGAGTTTCAAATATATGGTTAAACCATTTGAAAGCTTTGAAATACATATTTTCTTTAACCTTAGAGCATCTCCACTGTATAGTCAAAGTCGACTGTCATGGCTCAAAGTTCAACATGAGATAGATACATACAAAAAAATTGATGGGTCCTATATATTTCCTATTTTCTTTTTCTTTTAATCCCTTTAATCTCTTTTACCCCACTTTTTCTTCATCGTGTGATGTGCAGTGTCATATATCTACATTCTTCTTCACCATGTCAATCATTATTTTATTATTATTTTTGAATTTGTCTCTATCTCTCTCCTCTTTTTTGAATTTTCCTCTATTTTTCTTCACTTTTCTCTCTCTTCCCACTCAATTTCTCTCTCATTTTTCTCTCTATTCCTCTCATATTGAATTTTGAGCCGTATGACATTCAACCTTGACTAGGCATTGGAGATGCTTTTAAGCGCCCTATAGTGCATTTTTCTAGTGATTATTATAGTTTGATCCCCGTTGCACCAGAAATGGGACAACAAATTACTGATTTATGCGGTGGCGGGGCCAGAGAGAGGCCGATTCACCTTTCTTGTTTAAACTAAAATAACCAAAAAATTAATTTTGTAACAAAAAGAAAAGTTCTTCAAAAGTTAAAAAAAAAAAAATTAAAACTCAAAATGACCGCGCCCTAATATAAAATGCTTGTTTAGCAGTACGTAGAACTCTCAAGAAAATTTTGTCGTATCATATCAAATAGGCTGAAACAATGAAATATTATTAATAAAAAAAATAAATTAAAGTTAAAGGAACTCCTTTGGCATTTTTTTCCTTTTCTTTTTTTTTTTTTAATTGTGTCATCATCCTTTCATACACTTGTCTCTAGATGAATGGATCCAATTATGTTAAAGCAAATATATGGTATAATTAGCAAGATAGCAGTTAGAGCAAAGCACGATCGTCAGCATAGAAATTTTTCTAAGACATGAGGCTCCAAAAATAGAGCCTGATCAATTTCTTAAGAAAAACTGATCAGCATAGTATATTTAATTTTAAATTTTTTCATATTTTAATTGTTTAAAAACTATTTTATTTGTGGTAGGACTAAAATTGACCAAGATGAGTTTAGCTACTAAACGAGGAATATAACCTTTTTTTTCCCTCTTTGAAAGTAACAAGGAATTTGATTTAAACTGACATTTTGGGTGTTTTCTATCCATATTCCATAAGGACTAGTAGCGCCAAAAAGTATAAGTTTTTCTGGATTCAAACACCAAAATTTTCGCTTTTAAGACCAATATGCATAAAAAAGCAATGTTAAGGGACTGAAAGCGTCATTACTATCATCCTCACAAAACTCCAATTCCTACCCAAATTCAGATCTCGGCTCTCTCTATATGTGAGCGTGTATCTACGGAGTAATCTCTCATTTACACCACAAACACCTATCTCCAAAAAAACATAGCATCATTCGGAGCAGCAGAGATAATTTCAAAAATGTCGACGATGAGAAAAAGGTTAAATACTTCTAATTTATGTTTGACATACATATATAATTAATTCATTAATGTTGTGTTTTTCCTGCAGATTGTGTTGGAAATTTTATCTCATGAAGTAGCAGACTGGGTCAAAATCGGAAACGTAGTCTACGACTTCGAGAATATCCATTATTTTAGCTTTGACGTAGGGGAGATGAAGATGTTACGTACTAATTGGAGATTTCGATGCAGATGAAATGGTTAAAAATCTGAGCAATTTATGTGACCATATCGAGACGTTGGAGGTGCCAAGTGACTACGTTGAGACGGTGGAAATCCATGACCAAGGAAGTAGCAGTAGGAGAATCACCTGAAGACAAGTTAGTTCATCCAAAAGACTTCGTCTATTACTATGTTTTGCAGTTGTGTGGTCTGTGCGTATGTTAATCGATCTCGTGTCCTCTACTATGTTATTATGGTTTAAACTCTCGTATCAACGTTATGTTTTAAATTTTGTTCTAAAATACATTCGAGCCATCAACCCATAGCTTTTCCTAATTGAATCGCCTCATGAAAGTAACCAATAAGAGGTAATTGATATAACGTTTCATTGAAGAAAAAAATAAGCATTCAATTTCGGCAACTATCCATCCATGAAGGATGAATATTCACTATGTTAGTTTTTCTTAGGTTGTCTATGTATTTTGCTTCATTCTACTTGGTATATATATCTTCTTGAAAAAGAAAAAGAAAAAGAAAAAGAAAAAAATGAAATGGTTACATTTAATTGAAACAAAAAGAAAAAAAAATTTCTTGTACGGCGGGTCTGACCCCTTTGTGATCTTAATTATTATTATTTTTTTCCACAAATTTTCCATTTTTTTTTCAAAACTAATTGTTGTTTATTTTAACTTAAGCAGCCCTTGCGAAAGCACAAAGCAATAATTTTTTTTTGTTCCATTTCAGGCCCGACGAGGCAGCTAGCCAAATATTACTCACTAAAAACAAATGCACTAAGGGAGCGCGAGGAAAATATGTATTTCAAAGCTTCAAATGGTTTAAGCACATATTCGAAACTCATATACACAAAGAATAATGAATTACATAATATGCGATTACATTAGTCATATTTTGGTATCATCAAAGTTAGATGACAAAACTAACATAATGGTACAAATCATTAGTAGCGTATCACTAATAGAACGTTAAAAAACACGCAACTTTTAATTAATTTGTAATTCCATAATAATTCTGTTATATATTAGTTATCAAAGTTCGCATTTTTCCTTTTGAAAAAACCTGTAATCAGTTCAAGTCGTTGACGTGTAAATAAATAAATATAATAATGGAACGCAGAAATTGTGAATTTGAAATCCATAATTGGCAAAAGCACACACATTAAATTATATATAAAATAAAAAATAAAAAATTACATTGCCGTACGCCTCCCGCACGAAATAAATAAATACATAGGCAAAAAAAAAAAAAAAACGAGAAAATGATCAGGATGATGCACTTGTTACGTACTCATTTTCATTTCAAATTCTTTGTTTTTTTTCTTTGTTTTTTTTTTTTTTTTTTTTGACTAATGCATTTCAAATTCTTAATCCAATGTCCCTTAATATAAAGATCCATTGTGCAATTCATTCTTGCTGTTTTCTTCTTCTTGATAACATTAAAAAAATGAATTTCTCCAACAAAATTTGCAGTGCTGCTCAATGTAATCTTACCAGAATGTATATCTCTTGCCAAACTTGAAGACGAAGAAACGTTCTTCGAATTTGTGGACCGCGTTTTAACATGTGCTTTAGAAATGTCCGACTTACCAATGATAGCCCCCTCGTAGAACATCAAGACAGGGCTGTCAGGGAATTTAAAGCTCCCATAATTTGTGTTCTTGACGGTAACTTGAGCCGCAAGTTTCGCGGTGAAGGACGTTGAACCGGGTGGATATGCACGGATGTACCCAACTCTCATGTACCCAAACCGGACTTTAGGGTTTCTTGTGCGAATTATCATAAGAAAAATGAATAATATAATTAGGCTTTGTAGCATGATTCCTGCAATTATATAAGCCAAGCATTTTCCTTTTGGCGTCCGGTGATCGGCCGACCCGCGATTTGTTGCATTATTTGTCATATTCTTGAGACAGAGGAGGACGATAAAACAAGAAGAAGTGAAATCTGTGTACTTTTGTGTTTCAAAGAATAGTGTACGTTTATAGTAAGATTTGACTATGTTGCTTTAATACCTTTTTTTAATTTTGATATATATAGTTGAGAGAATGGGTTTCTTAATTTATTTATACAAATGAAGATTTTGCGTCAGCGAAAAACAACGTTTTGTGATATTTTGAGTGTTAAAAACTAAAAGGAAAAAGAAGAAGAAAATTAAATAAACCAACTTTTCCGTCAAAAAAAAATCTTTTTCACTCAAAAAGCAAAATAAAAATGAATTCATTACTTTAAATTGAAAACTGAAATTAGTTAGATAAGTGCAGCCCTATAATAATGCTTTGAATTCGTACGTATATATTATTGTATATAATTTATTTTTATGTGTGAAAAATAGGTAATAAAACACATGATATTTGATGAAGTCCTAATTTAATTAGAATGACAAAAGCAATGTGATTATGAGATGTGATGGTGCTCTCTTTGATTCTTTTCTCTTTCGGCTGGGGAATATGGCCAAGTCCCCTAGTACGGCTCACTTTTTCAAAAGAAACTAATATATATGCCTTGTGAAGTTGAATCGCGCAAGTTAGAAATATTCTGAAGTCTAGAAGATGTATGTATTTCTTCTCAAGATCTTTGGTGTGTACTCTAAAATTTCAATAATTCACAATATTCCATTATACATCATATATTATTATTACGCAAATTAGTTAGACGTTCTATTGGTCTAATATTGATAATTAATTAGTTTAACTTTTATCATAATAATAAGATAATTTCATCTTTCGTTTTTGGAATTTAAAAAATATATATATTGTAATTGTTTGACGTCACTCAATAAAATATCATCATTGTAAAAATAGATATTTCTTTAGGTTCAAGTTCATTAATCATGGCTAGTTGAACCCGAAACGTGCATCACGCATGTAGTACTTGAGAAGTTTCCAGAAAGAAGAGTCCAATCTTGTTTCACCCGCTCTAATTAATAGGGGTATTTTTAGCCTCCGTTAAAGGAGGTTTCCCTCTGTATAAGTTAACTTATTTTCTATTTTTTTCTTTTAGTTTTTTTCTCTTTCTAATATTACTTTCTTATTCGTGCAAAATTGGGTCGATATTTTAACAGCAACATATTCAATAAATAGGTCTTAAATTAATGTTCTTGTTGACTGCTTTAATATGAGTTACTTTTTAAAATACAATTATAAGTATATCACCCGATAAAATGCATTAAATGGAACAATTAAAAGTATTAATTTTATTTTTTTAATTTTGACCCATATCTAATTTCTTTTCAAACTTATAATTATAATTCAAGTAATATTTATATTTTACTAATATTTTTTTATCCACCCGCTTTAGCTTCAATAATTTGATTTGACATTACTCAATTGAACTAAATAAGAAAATTATATATTCCCCTTAAAAAAACATGAAAATTGTATTATACATTGGAAAAAAAAAAAGAAAATTGTAGATATCATTTAGGATTTACTTGAATGTAAGTTTGAAAAGAAATGTACGAATCAAAATTTTACAAAATAATAATAATAATAATAATAAAACTTGTAATTTTATCTATTCTTTTTTATGCATTTTAGCGGGTTATGTACTTATAATTAGATCTTGCAAATTAACTCGTATTAAAGTACTAGACAAGATCTTTAATTTGATACTTCTATTGAATATGCTTTGATTAAAATATCGACAAGATTTTGTCCAAATACAAAGGTAATGTTAGAAAGAGAATTTAGAATATATCATTTAGAATTTACTTGAATTAAAAAAAATGCAAATATCATTTAAAATTTACTTGAATTAATAAGCTTGAAAAGAAAAATGAAGATGAAAATAAAAAAATAAAATTAATACTTTTATTTGTTTCTTTGATGCATTTTATCGGGTGATATACTTATAATTGAGTCTTAAAAATTTGTGACAAGATTTTTAATTTGAGACCTCTGTTGAATATGTTTCGGTTAAAATATGGACCTCATTTTGTCCAAATAAGAAAGTAATAATCATAGAAAGAGGGAAGGAGGGAAAAAGAAAATATTAACCACTTAGGGAGGAAATCTTCCAAAATCACATTCTTACCCCTACTTTGACCCTTTCCCTCCTGCCCTCCCTGTTAACTTAACTGTGATTTCTCTCTTCCGGTTAATAGTTTAACCCCCTTTAACGAAGGTTAGAGATACCCTTGTTAAAGAGGTGAATAAAATTGTACTCGAGCGGAAAGGTATTTACAATAATTGGCCCAATTATTCTAGTTGGACCTTTTGAGAGACTACTTAATCATGGACATGTATTCTATAGTTGGGCTCACAGACTAGTTTCGTTGATGGACACAAACAAAAATAAATGTGTACTAGAGAGACTACATAATCATGGACATGTACTCCATAGTTGGGCCTCATAGACTGGTTTCGTTAATGGACGCAAACAAAAATGAATGGGTAAAAAGATTGATTTTGTTGTTATTGTTATCACTCTTGAAAGTCATCTCCAATCTTATTAGACACGTATATAGTGAGAGATCATTGAATACTCAGTGTGAACTTTTATCATATATATTCACTTATGGATTTCCAATTATCTCCCACCATATATGTCTCTGACATCATAGTCCCAATAGACGTCTATTAGAGATCAGACGCGAAATGAAGCGAGTATTATTATTTGACTAAACCAAAGTATGCAAAGGAAACGGTATGGAATTTTATACCATGATGGGTATGGGTGTCATGGTACTTTGCCCATTTATATTTTAGATTAAATTAAATTAAATATATAATAATGAAAAAAAATAAAAGGGTAATTATCACTCTAGGTCCCCAACCTTTCAACTCTGTATCAATGTTATCTCCATTCTTTTTTTTGTCCTACTAAGTCCGTAACCTTTCATTTATTATCGTATTATATCCCTAAAGTTAATTTTTGTCCCCAACCTTTTCATTTTCACTATTAACCCCTATTAAAATGACTATTGTACCCTTAATTCTTTATTTCCATTATAAGTCCCCAACCCGTCAACTTCTATACACTTTTGTTCTCATCATTTTTTGAGTGCGAAGAAGCCCAACCTTCTATTTTTTGTCATGTTATATCCTCATTAATATTTTCCATACTAAAATAAGAAATTCACACGCTCTAACATGCTCCAACACAACCCACTGACAATAGCCTAAAATAATGTAACAGAAAAACTTGATCTACAACGGTCTCAAGGGAGATCAATTCCTTGTCGAAGAAAGTTGGCAATCTAAGTATCAGCATGACGAATCAAAGTCAATTTCTTAATTATCGCAGATCGTGTGGCGAATAGAGATTGGGTGGATATGCCTCAACATTAATTTTTGATTTATAAAAAATATACATAACCATAATACTTTTATTCTAATTTAATTTCTGGTCTCTTTTTTTTGATTTTCTCCATAATTTGCCTCCAATTTGTTATCCGTTTTAATCCAATATGATCTACCAATTGTGAATCCGTAAAAAATTAGAATTAGTGCATTATTGTTCGGTTTCATTTTTTGCAAAATTGAAAATAATTTTTTTTGCAGATCCACCTTGGTATATATCTGCTACATGATATGTGATCATGATTTGTTACACTGACTATCAGATAGGAAACTTTTTTTTATGCGGATTAAGTATTCATCAAGTTTTGGATAGATTTGAGTTTTTTTAATCACTACATGTTAAGATGGGTGAAGTTTTTATTTTATATTATTCTTTATTTTTATTGAAATAATTAAATGTATAATAGTAATTTTATTGGAATTAACATTAGTAATTGAAAAGTTGAGGACATAAGTGTTATATCTCTATTAACATTTTCATACTAACATTTTAATTCTTACTGTTAGTATCTATTATAATTTTCATTATATCATTAATTATTTAAATAAAAATTAAAGAACAATATAAATTAAGAAATGCACACATTCTAACACACTACAAACACAACTCAGTAAAAATTTTAATAGATATTAACAGTAAAAATTAAAATGTTAGTATGAAAGGTATTAGTAGAGCTATAATACGATAAAAAATAAAAGGTTGGGCTTGTACGCTGTAACATTCCAGAAAATTTAACCCCAAAGTAAGTTACGTGGTCAACAACGATGGCATAATTGCTTGAATTATATTGAAAGATCCCAAGATTAACGTTCAGATGTCAATGAAAGAAAGAATTTGATTTTCAATTGATATAAATTAAAGTATGATGACTTAATTGCAAGATAATACAAAGTATAATGATTTCTAGCACAATAAATGTACGAACCTCATTTAATCAAGCCTCCCTAACATGTGTGTGGCGCTGGATCGCGCTATATGCCAAGATGTGATTGGTAGAACTCAAATTTTATTAAAAACAACTTAATCTTAACTATTATAAATAAGACATAAGGGTCCTCAAAAGTCTCTCCAACCCCAAACTGATCCTCTCTCCCTCCCAAAACTCCCAAATTCGTCCAAAAGTGTCATGGGAAGGAAAAATACCCTAAAACCTTATCAAACACCTAGTTTTACACTTGGAAAAGGCTTCTTACCATATACGGTTAGATCTAACTTGAAAAATAGCTTTAATTAAATAATATCAATGCATTAATGTCACTTTTCCACTTGGGATTACTCGAGAAATATTTGAGGTGAGTAATGTGTGCCTTGGCTCCCTCTCTTTGAAGCTCATATCTTCCATAACTCTCTTTGTTATTCAATATTTGATTGTGCGTAATTGCTTCTTATGCCCCTATTGTATTGCTTGGACATTTGATTTTTAACGGTGTACCAATACTTTGGATAAACCATTGTTATTGTTATTGGGTGCCGCTAGTGGCGTTGTTTACCCGTTTACTTTGCTTTGTGATACTACGGCCTTGCAGTGTAGTCTTGGCCATTTTGAATTGTTATTGAATCTTTGTGTATTGCGCTTAAGAGTAGGGGCTAAGCTAGCGGTGGCCCAACTTGTGTTTATGATTGGATTTCTTGTGGTATTATGGCTTTCTTTTATTCCATCATGAGCCAATGTATGTCGTTATTCACTGAGTACTTTGTACTCCTTATTCTCTACAATCTTGTAGGTATTGAATTTAGAACTTTATCGCCGGATCATCCCAAAGGTGGAGAAGATACATATATGTGATTGAGATTTCAGTGTGTAGCTGAGGTTTCGTTGTGGGTAGCTTACAATACACTTAATTATCAGAGTGCGCAGCGAAAGCGTCCCAATACTTTTGAAACGTATTGTAGAGTATCGCCCTCGATTTGATTTGAGATAACGCTTTAGCTACCAATATTTCTAGATAATATGGTGATAAGAATGGGGGGCGTGACATACGCGCTCAAAAAATGATGAGGACAAAATTATATAGAAATTAAAAGGTTAGGGATCTATAGTGGAAATAAAGATTTAAGGGTATAATAGTCATTTTGATAGGGATACATGGTGAAAATTGAAAGGGGTTGGGGACAAAAAGTAACGTTGGGGCGTAATACGATAATAAATGAAAGGTTGGGGACTTAGTAGAACTCAAAAAAAGAATAAAGACAAAATTGATACAAAATTAAATTGGTATATAAAATGGACAGAAACAAATACCCGTCCGCTCAGTATTTTGCCCTGTACCTTGCTAGAGTAGCTTATTAATGTCCTATTTGTTTGGTGTACCGACCTTGATATATATTCTTGGAATATATAACAAAGACTTTCTCAGAGTTAAGACTCTCTTTTGTTAAGAACTAGAATATCTCATAATCCGTGGATCCGCTCACTTATGTACAGTGGTTTCGCCTAGACCACTAATCTACCATATACACAGTCAACTTGTTGCCGTGCGTACAAGTGGACTGATGGATCCCGAACTAAAAACCCATTTATTTATCATTTTGTCTTCTATTGTTAGACATTCAATGTGACCTCTGAATTGCCATGCAATGTTCAAGCTTTTACCAAGATCGAACTCGGCTCAATTCGACGATTGCACGACTCCGATTTGTTTAACTGCACAAATAAATTAATTAATTAACTTAAGAGGACAAGAACGTTGTGAACTAGATTGAGTTGAGCTTTAATCTCGTTTATTAAAAGAGCGAATCGATCCGATATAGATCTCCCATAGCTAAACGTCTATACACACTCGTGATCAGAAAGAGAACATTGGCAAGTTCATTTCAACAATAAAAATCTAATGATGCCAAATCCTTTGACAGTTCACATGTATTCCCAATCATTAAACCTATATTATCCAAAATAGAATAAAAATCGACCCATTAATATTCACATGATATACTCAAAACTAACACCGCAAAAAAGGTCCATTCACCCACTATTTTATACATTTTTTGGGTGCCATGCGAGCAAGTTGTTTAAGAAATGTTACAGAGGAAACAATTTTTGCAAAATACTATGTAAATTGAAAATATTATTGCCCTGTGCCGCTGCCACGCTTCTTCAAATCACGTTTTCCGTTCATCTATTTATGTAAGAATGTTGATAACAATACATCTTTTACTAAGATGTATATTTGATAATACAATAAACACCGATGTAACTTGATTTTTACCTTTGACATTACAGAATATTGACCGAGAATTATAGTCAAGTTCAACTTAACAAACTCAAACGTAAGATTTGTCTCGTTGTTTAGGGGCACTCCAATATTTTTGAAATATATCCGACACAAATTAAGACACCACTAACATAATTTCACAAAAGTCATGAAGGCAGCTACCAACATAACTCTCCACATTTGCCCATCTCATTGCCATTCTATACTTCAGTCTTTGATCCATTCAACCTCCTCATCCCCTCAAGCATGGAAGAGCCACCACCACCTCCGCCGCCCTCTCTATCATACAAAACTTATAAAGTCACAGCTTCTTCCATTTCATATGCAAAAACCACCACCACCACCACCACCTATGCCACAATCTTTAAGCCTTGCATTGCAACACCACCAAACTACATCTTGAAAGACATATCTCTCACTGCATATCCGTCTCAAATCCTAGCCATTGTTGGTCCCAGTGGCGCCGGAAAATCCACCCTCCTCGACATTTTGGCTGCCAGAACTTCGCCTACAAATGGAACCCTGTTCCTAAATTCTTCCCCTCTGAATCCTTCTGTGTTCCGTAAGCTATCAGCTTATGTCCCTCAACATGATTCTTGCCTGCCTTTGCTCACCGTGGCTGAAACTTTCGCCTTTTCTGCTTGTTTACTTAACCCGAAAGGAGCTGATATTTCCACCATTGTTGCATCTCTTCTTGAAGAACTCGGGCTTACACACTTAGCAGACACAAGAATGGCACGCGGCCTATCGGGTGGTGAGAGACGTCGAGTTTCAATAGGGCTCAGCCTCCTCCATGATCCGGCAGTGCTGCTTCTTGATGAGCCAACATCCGGCCTTGACAGTGGTTCGGCTTTGAATGTAATGCAAACACTCCGATCAATCGCGGATTCCCGCCACCGGACTGTAGTTTTGTCCATTCATCAACCTAGTTTCAAGATTCTATCCACCATTGATCAAATTCTTTTGCTATCCAAAGGGACAGTAGTGCACCATGGTACACTATCTTCCCTTCAAGATTTCTTACTCTCAAATGGCTTCACAGTTCCTCCACAGCTCAATGCACTGGAATATGCTATGGAAATACTAAATCAGCTTCAGAAAACTGAGCCCGCTGTTTCCCCAGAATCACTCCCACAATCAACCGAAAATCCCACTTCTGAAACTAAAACAAAGGATACAGTCAGGTATAGAAGCTCAAGAATCCATGAAATAATCACCCTGTCTAACAGATTCTGGAAAACCATTTACAGAACAAGGCAGTTACTATTAACAAACACCTTGCAGGCACTGGGAGTTGGCCTTGTTTTAGGCACCATCTATGTCAATATTGGGTTCGATAAATCAGGAATTGAGAAAAGATTAGGCCTTTTTGCTTTCACTCTGACTTTCCTTCTCTCTTCCACAACGGAAACCTTACCAATTTTCATCAACGAAAGACCCATTCTGTTAAGAGAGATCTCAAGCGGAGTTTACAGATTATCATCATATCTTATCGCCAACACACTCGTATTCTTGCCCTACTTGCTTGCGATCGCCATCGTCTACTCAATTTCAGTCTATTTCTTGGTGGGACTTTGTCCAACAACGCAAGCATTTACATACTTTGTTCTGGTAATTTGGGTTATAATTCTAATGGCTAACTCATTTGTTCTTTTCTTGAGCTCCATCGCACCAAATTACATCGCCGGAACATCCCTCGTGACGGTGCTTCTCGCCGGATTCTTCCTCTTCTCCGGCTACTTCATTTCAAAAGAAAGCCTACCCAAATTCTGGCTGTTCATGCACTACTTCTCCATGTACAAATACGCTCTTGACGCGTTCTTGATCAACGAGTACTCTTGCCTGTTGACAAGATGTTTGATATGGTTCGATGAGAAGAACAAAACGTGCATGGTGACTGGAAGTGACGTGCTAGAAAAGAGGGGACTCCACCAAAGGCAGAGATGGTTTAACATCTACATTTTGATTGGATTTTTCGTGCTTTATCGACTTCTTTGGTTGATAGTACTGATTAGAAGGGTTTCGATGTCCAAGAAGTGAGTGTAGTCGGACTCGACCGCCCTCCCAAAGTTAACAGTTTAAGCTCGCTTGTACGGTAAAAATGAACAAAAAGATCATCTTGTTCTCAAGATTGTGAATTTATGAATTTGTGGTGGCAATTATGATATTCTTGAAATGATTTTCCTATTTGTTTATACAATATTAGTTTGAGCTGATCAGTGAAGTCAATTTCAAGTAATGTCGAAAGGTGTACTTCTCACGTAATCACGTTCTAAGCCATCCGTTACATGCTATTGGACTACTGCTTTCTTGAATGACATTTGGTTGGTTGCTACCCCCACAAGAATATATAATTGCACTATAGCTCATCAAGCATTATCTTTGTCAACATCTTTCGTACGATAAACTTTATTATTGTATATCCAACATGCTGAAAATATTCAAACTCCGACGAAGAAAAAACAAGTGATAAGTTGTGACTTGTGAGCATCAATAACATAACATGGAAGAATGCATAGAAACATGCATATGGGACATAAAGATGCATCATGTCACGGACTGACATGAAAATAAGTGTTAAGAAAGGGACAAGAAATGAATGTCGTTATTATCGAAATTATTAATGAAGGGAAGGTAGGGTCTTTTAATCTTTAGCATCCCGTGATATAGTGGCCAAGCTTGAAGCATATACAAAAGTATTTGCAGAGATTTTTGTTTCCTTGTTTCCCTATTGAATCAGCGTTCATTCACGGATTTTTGTCACTTTGCTTTTCTAATCTCCCATGTGAAGTTTTCTAAAGCAGTCGGAAAAGAATCAGGAGATAAGAATACTCTAAACACCGTTAAAGTCAAGATTTTTAAGAAAAATCTAGAAAAACTTAAAGAGAATACTTGAATAAGACTTGATAATTTTAATATTGAGGAAATAGGTTGTCTACAACTGATTTTTTGGTCTTTATTTATACTACTAATACAATGAATGAAAATGAAACTTATTCTAAGAATTAACTCACTCTTAATTGCATAATTAAGTGACTGTAACGGTAGAATTAATTTACATTATTTTCCATGACAATTTATTTCTTGTTTTTCTAAAAAGGAAAGGAAAATGGAGTACCACAATTTACGAGCGTGCTAACGTATTAGGTGTACAAGTTCGTTAAATTTTAGAGAGATTATTGATTAATTACCAAATACTAATCCCAAAAAAAAAAATTGTGAAGTCTCATATGACGTAGGCTTTTTATTTCTATTCACTGAAAAGATGACATGCAAGAGTAAGGAACAATAAGTCAATTGTTTTAGACTTGTGTTACGGGAACAAAAAGAGATATAAAAACTTAAACAAAAATGACACATAACAACATTATGTTTTCCAACACGTCACATCACTTTTTCATCAATCTCAATTACATGAGCCACTTGTCATTTTTATTACCCTCTTTGTATTTTTTTTTTTTGTCCATTTAGAATTATTCATTGTTTTATTATGTCATATCATGCGAATGGTGCAACATGGTACCATTAGTTGGTGCTTGAAAAATTGTCATATGACGATTTCTAAAGACTTGGAACTCAAGTTAACTATTTATTCAGGTCTCAATTTGTATTGTGATAATGTAGTATAATCAATTAACTATTTGGTAAGATAAGGGATTCAATCATGGATTTTCATAAGTTTGGGACTCGTAGGACAGTTTTCATTCCGGTCACAATTAATAACTTTAAAAGATGGGGGAATCAATTGACGATTTAATAAAGATAAGATACCTAAACATAGATGATCTAGATGCGATTGAGGACCTCCTTTACCGTGTTGATAATTTTGGAGACTTAGTTGATGGTTTTGATAAAATTGGGGACTTAATTAAAGGTTATACACAAATGACATTTAAGTTGGGCGTTTGAGCGGCTTGTCAGGAGGGGGCTCTAGCATAGATTGGGCCTGGCTTAGGACATCATCTTGGGCTTCAGTTACTGGATTGGGCATCAATTCAGACCAGCCCATTAAGCCTTTCATAGGCTTCAAAGAGGCCAGTTAAGCGTTAATGGCTAAAATTTTTAGCCCATTTAGACCTTTTCCCATTTAACAAACGTCGGCCATTTAAGATTATAACGGGCTTAAAGAATTATCCCCATTAAGCTTTTACTGGGCTGTCATGTGTGTCCCATTGTTCTGTTAATGAGTTTCTGCTAAGGGCCCATTTTTTTTATTGTAATGGTCTATTTTCTAGTCCATTATGCTTTTAATGGGCCGTAGACTATGGCCCATCATTCTATTAGTGGGCCTTACTTTCCTGGCCCATCAAGCAATTCAATCGGCCTTTGACTTGGGCACGTTAAGCAATTAATGGGCGGCAGATGGCTCATTAACTTTTAGGGTCTGTTTGGTATCGTTTATAATTGGATTGTATTATAATATATTTTAAAATTTGAATTTTTATGACATGTGACTTAATTTGATTGGTTAAATTTTGTTGAAAAGTGAAAAGTTGTGATTTGATGTGATAAAATTATAATACATTCATGTTATAACACGAACCAAATGGATAATTAGCGTGAATGTGGCCGCTTATTGGGGTGTAACCCATAGCCCATTAAGCTCTTAGTGGGCCGGAAGGTGGCCCATTAAGTTTATGTGTGTAGCCTCTCGCCCATTATGCATTTAATGGGCTGTAATATCTACTAGTGGGCCTTTTCTTAGGTATGACTTTGGTACGTTAAGCATCAATTGGACGCTGATGGCCCCTTAAAGGTTAATAGGCTGTAGAAGTTGCCCAATAGCCCATTAATCTTTATATAGGACAAATAGTGGCCCATTAAGTTTTTATTGGCTTCAGTCTCTAACCCCTTCTGTTTAAAATGGGCTGTGATTTCTGATCTAGTTTGCTATTTGTAGATGCAAATGTGGCACATTATGCTTTAAATGGGCCATAGTCTCAGGCCCATTCTGTTACTGTCTTGTGCTCAACAAGCTTTTTAATAGGCCTTTGACCGAGCAAATTTGCTTTTAACCCATTCAAGTTTTAATGGGCTGTATCTTGTGGCGCAGTAAATGTTTTCGCTGAATTTCTCTCCACTCTCCTACCTCCTCCTTGTACATATAAAGAAAATGATAATTAAAATTCACCCACCACATTCAAAATTCAACCCATTTTCCTTTTTTCCTCGTTTCATCATCATCCTCCTCCCTTTCCTGCTACGTTGGCACAAGCAATTCATCACCACCACCACCACCACAATCATCATCCTCTCTTTCCTTGAATCATATATATGTGTGCACATGCCGCACATATGTACAATTATCATCCTCTCTTTCCTCCAACGTGGACACATATAATAATTAGATTAATAGTACAATTTAAACTTTGAAATGTGACGAAAGTTAGTATAAATTTTGGAAGCAAATAAGTGGTGAATCAAATAGAAAATTTTAAGTGTTACAATTATACGTAGAAATCGAAATAGAATTCTCTTACCGTTCTTTTGAAGCTAAATGTTAATTACAATTTTGAAGTAATAATGTATTAAAGTAAATCAAAATAAAATATAGATGATATTGATCCACGTTCAATATTAGCAACAATTTATTACATATTAATAAATGTACTATAAAATTTTATTGACATTTTTTAAAGTAGAAAGTACAATCTATATATGTTATAAGCAACACAAATTCAAATAAATTTACATCTCAATGAAGGGTAATACGAAGAAATATATAAAACAACATCAATGTTGGAAAGCCTGAGAAAATTGTAACGCTCTTCCGATCTTAATGAAAGTTAATTTGAATTAGATCAATTTTTTAAATTGTAAAACATCCAAAGAATACAAACAAAAACAATGTCATAAATGATAAATCAAAAGGGAATGTGACGTGAGTTAATAGAAACAAGGGTAAGTATGTAATTTCCATCTAAATAAATGCCCAACTTTTTAACTACTCCTTCTCTCATTTTCCCGAAGCCTCTGCAACTCTAATTAATGGCGGTTGGTGAAAACGCAGAGACTTCTCATGCCAATACATAAAAATTTGTCCCAAATCCAAATACGATCGTCACTCAGAGACATCACTTGGCTTCTTGTCATTGGCGTGTAAGTGGACCGACAAAAAGTTGAGTGCGAACAGCAAAATTTGAAATCGGTCGGGGCAAAGTTGAGTGCGGTCCATGGACCCCACTCGTCCCATAGAGGCTCCGCCTCTGGGTGTGATTAATACAAATTGTGGTGTCAATATAATCACCCATATTTTAACGCAATGAACAAAATTCATGAAAACATGAAACTTAAAGGGTGCTAGTTTATATAAATTGACACTGTGACGTCATTGGTTTATTTCTATTTTTTAAAGTCAAATTTAGAGATCGGAAGAGCACGTTTCAAAAAACTGAACAGATGTGTCAACTAATTAATTAATTAATCAATATAACGCTATAACCAAATCCTGGAGTCGCTTAGGACAATTCCTAAATGCAATTATTGATTTCATTTCATAATAACCAATATTAAATATATAAAAGATTAATGTTTAATATATATTATATTACGTACACATATACAAACACTTCTCGTGTGATAAACAGAAATTTCTATAAAGTAAAACTAAAGTAATAAAATTACTACCTCCGTTACAAAAAAAATGGTCCAGTTTTCCTTTTTCGTTCGTCTCAAAATATCGTTTAGTTTCATTTTTAAAAAGTAGTTTAAATATTAGTTCTCTTATATGGCCCTATTTAATGTGCATAGTTATTTAAAAAAATAGAATTACTAAATTGGAATAATTAATAAATAAAAGAGTATAAAAATAATGTTAAAATTTACTTTTCTAATAATATTAAATGAATTTTTCTTAATTTATGTGCAAAAAAAATAGAACCATATTTTTAGGACGGGATAGTATTATTTTTACAAATAACTAAAACACTGAAAAAATTTTTTGTATATACATATATATATATATATATATGAAATAAGAAAATTATTACATTACTATACAATTATTATTATTGTTATTTAAGTAGAGTTTGCATTATAAGCAGTTGAAATGCATATTAGATAGACATATTAATGAAATGTACCAAAAGAAATAAATAAACATTATAAAAGTTTAAGAAAAAAATCCTAATACAACTTGCATTAAAATTTAATGGAATTCGAGTCTAAAACCTTAAAGGCCCAGATCTCAACCTAGCCAAGTAAGCTAGACTTCATGTAAAGTTAACACATCAATCTACTAATTAAACGTGAAATATTGAAAAATTGTAATGGAATTATGTTACAGAATTTAATAGGGCTCTTTGACATTATATAGAACACGTAATTTATACGATAATCTATATGGCAAATGATTTTTGAATTTTAAAAGTTCCGTATAGTATTTCATGAAACCTTCACATAGATACTAAGAACTCATTAGTTGAACTTCGCTTCGCCTGTCAAATATTAAATTGAAAAAAAATAAAGTTGAAAGACAGTGGATAAACAATGTAAATAAAATTAAATAATAAATAATTGGCTGCGACGAGGCAGCCAAGACAGATAAAAAGATTAGTGGCATGGCAAATTGAAAATGTGCGCAAAACGCGGCTATCGCCACGACCAGGATTGCGTGGTTGCCAAATTTATGTCAATCTTCCAACTCAGGTTTACTAAGAAAAATGCTAGGTGTATTTCATCTTGTGTACTGAGAAAATTTATGAACCCGTAAATTGTCTAAAATGCCCTCATTTTGAATCTTATGTCTTCCATTCCATTCTTTCCCAGCTCTTGGGGATTTGGGACTATAGAATAGCTTTAAGAGACGAAGGGGATCTAGGATTCGAACACAAGCATTCGAACTCCGGTCGCGAGCTCCGATTAGCGTGATTCGTGGAAGCATCTGGTGAGACATCATAAGATTTGAAGGAGGTCGATTCGTGGCCCAGTGCGATTCTACTGTTGCGTAGCGGTGGTGAAGCATGGTTAACTCTCAGTCGGTCACCTTGATTTGTTTCATCATCCAGTGAGTACAGTTTGGGCAACAGTTGTGCCTTCATTAATCTTGCTCCTCCATTAGTCTGTTGTTGCTACTCCTATTATATATATATATATATATTTTTCCTATCATGGCTAATTTCATGCTGGAAGTGAAGATTTGTTTGATTATTTTGTGTTATAAGGCAGAATTTGATTATTATGATGTTGCTTAAACTATCAAAAATTGACTGCAAAATACCAGTCATAAGTACCCGATCGTCCTATCTCTGAATCATCACCTTTTTTCTGTATAATTTATCTTTATTTTTGTTTTTTAAAAACCCCAGGTAGACAATATATCTACCTATTGATTTGCAGGTGATCATGAATGGACTTGTTCTGTTCTGTTTAATCTTTAATTTTAGTGGGCTCTAGCTAATTTCTTGATGGCTGTTGCTTGTGACTATTTCTTGACCCACCAAAAGTCAATTCTCTTTCTTTTGTATGTGATAATAATCTGGTTTCATAAAACGAGATTTAGTTTCTTGATTACGGTAATTATTATAGGCTTCAAGAGAGTACTTGAGAATGATTGTTGCATTTTGATATGCAGATGTATCTCTGTTTGTTTGTCGCAATTTCATTTAGGAGCAGATTGAAATTTGAATTAAAATTTGGTCTATTTACTAACTTGGAAGAAAATATTCTGTTAAATTTGGTGCTAGTCTCTTGGTCATTCTTTTGCAAGCAGTAACAGAAATCTATATGTTGGGGTTTTGTTCACGTTTATATGGGGAGTGGGGGACCTTTTCAAGTTGAGGCCTATTCTTTAGTGGGAAATAACTGCTATTTATCTATATAATTTTCTCCTAATTTATTTAAGCAACTAATTATCTCATAAATATATTGATCGAGAGCTAATATAAATACACTACAGAAACAAAAAATCTACTATAAACTAAATCAAAAGGTATTCATGGAAACATATATTCAAACATGTCGAAACAAAAAATAATAATAATAAAAGAAAAATTTACTGCTAGAAATCGTCGTCTATATTTTTTGTCGTTTTGTGCTCCTTTTTTTTTCTTTTTTCCAAATTCTTCCACGAAATGTTCTTTTTTTTTCAACTAATTAGCTCATAAATATATCGATTGAGGACTAATATAGATACACTACGAAAATAAAAAGATCTACTATAAACTAAATCAAGAAGTATTCATGGAAACACGTATCCAAACATATCCAAATATAAAAAAAATTAAAAGAAAAATTTGCTGCTGGAAATACAAGAAAATAAATTAAACATTTTCTTAAAAATTACAACATATGACAGCGTAGTAACCGTTCTGATTTCCAAGTGAGTAGTATATTATAGATACCATTTTGGAATTGCAAATTTTGACGATAATTCGATTGCTATAAAATTCACTTTAAATTTATTTCATTAGTTGTTTGAAGTAATATTTAATTTTTTGTTTATAAATATATTTCGTGCAAAAAAATAATAAAAGAAAAATTTACTGCTAGAAATCGTCTTCCATGTTTTTTATCGTTTTGCGCTCTTTTTTTTTCTTTTCCCAAATTCTTCCAAGAAATGTTTTTTTTTTCAACTAATTAGCTCATAAATATACCGATTAAGGACTAATATAGATGTACTACGGAAACAAAAAGATCTACTATAAACTAAATCAAAAAGTATTCATGGAAATACGTATCCAAACATATCCAAAAAAAAAAATTAAAAGAAAATTTTGATGCTAGAAATACAAGAAAAAAATTTAAACATTTTCTTAAAGATTACAACATATGACAGCGTAGTAACCGTTTTAATTTCTAAGTGAGTAATATATTATAGATAATATTTTGGAACTGAAGACTTTGAGGGTAATTCAATTGCTATAAAATTCACTTTAAATTTACTTCATTATTTATTTGAAGTAATATTTAACTTTTTGTTTACATATATATTTTGACCTAACTTTACGACACGTGCAAGCCGTAATTAGTAATACATAAATAAATAATTGACTGCGACGAGGCAGCCAAGAGCCAAACACGTGGATTGTTTGATAAAAAGATCAGTGGCACGGCAAATTGAAAATGTGCGGAAAACGTGGCTATTGCCCAGACCACGATTGCACGGTTGCCACTTGCCAAATTTAATATCAATCTTCCCACTCGGGTGACTAATAAATTCATGAAAGCATGAATCATCATTGGCTTATTTCTATTTGACCTTTAAGACATCTTCAGTCTTTTCAAAAAGGGAAATTTTTGCATTTCGTTCCTAACCTTTGCGAATCTTAACAATTTCATTTTCAATATTTTTTGAAGTATATAAGTCCCCAAGCTTTGTCAAAAGTAACAATTTCATCCCTTTTTTTTAAAACATATAGATCCATAACCTTTCAAAAATAAATACAAAAAGTCCCTATAAATAATTTTTATCCATTTTCATATTTATAAACTTACTATTTTACCCTTGTATGAAATAAAAGAAAATTAATACAAACTATATTTTTTTTGTCTGGTTAGTTACTCTTAACTTTCACTCAGTATAACTAACATTTTCTTCACTATTTTTTTAGAATGAAGCATGATAAGACCTCCACTTAAGTTATTTTTAACAATAATAATAAAAGATTTATCTCTCGTTTTTAGTTATATGAGAACGAAAAATTTAGAATGTATATCTCCGAATGCATTTTTTCATTCACCCACTTAAGAATGCAATATTGGTTTCTTAAATATTAATTTTTTTACACGCTGAGCGTGTTTTTGCGAGACATGTATGAGTCTGGTAGATACTCTAGCAGGAGAATAGAACTGTACTTAACACAAACTATATATACATATTAATTAATATATTATCTTTTCCATCTACTTTCCTACCAAAACCACCACTCTTATAATTACTTTGGTCAATGAAATCTTTCAAATTTAAACTTAAATAAGTAATGATAATTGAGATATAATTGATATTCAAATTATAAAAATTAGAACTATTAAAAATGTATGAATTTTTTATTTTTTTTGAAAATTTAAAGATTTAAATTATTTGTAAATTTAAAAAGGGAGGACCCTTTTTGTTTCCGCTACAACCCTTCTCATTCTAAATTTTTCGTTCTCATATAGCTAAAAATGAGATATAAATATCTTTTTATTATTGCTAAAGATAACTTAAGTGAGGCTTTATCCTACTCAACTTTTAAAAAATAGTAAAGAAAATGGTGGTTGTAATAAGTGGAAGTCAGAAGTAACTCAACAGAAAAATCAAATATATTTTGTGTTAATTTTCTTTTATTTCATTTAAGGGTGTATGAAAATGAATAAAAATTGTTCATAGGGACTTTTTTGTGTTTTTTTTTGAATTTAGGGACATATATGCTTTAAAAAAAGATTGGGAATGGAATTGTTACTTTTAACAAAGATTGAGTAACTATATGTTTGAAAAAACGTTGGGGACAAAATTGTTGAAATTGGAAAAGGTTGGGGATGAAATGCAAAAATTTCCCCTTCAAAAAATGAAAAGATCGGTCAACTAATTAATTAATTAATTAATCAATAAAACGAAACTGGATTCGCTTACATCAGCATATCATCACCACCACAATAGGGAATTAATTAATCAATAAAACGATACTAACCAAATCCTGGATTCGCTTTCATCATCATCATCACAATAGGGATCTCAATTTCTGCACAAAATCATCCATGTAAGAATCCTCAAGCCCTTCCTTCAACAAGAAGTCCCTCCATTTATCATGGTTTATTCTCAGCTCCTTCCCAATTCCACTGTCAATATCCATTACTGCCTTTATGGCTGCATTCACGACCTCCTTGGTGAACAACCCATCTTCGTCTCCTCTCTCCACTTCAAGTCCGACGTTTAGATCTGCGCTCAGAAGTCTAGAGTTTATGTATTGGTCAGCTACATGGGGAACTAACACCAACTGACACTCACTCACCAGACCCTCCCATACAGATCCGTATCCGCAATGGGTAACGAAACAACCCACTGAAGGGTGTTTCAAGATTAGTTTCTGTTGAACCCACCCTCCATATACTATTCCTCTTTCTTCTTGGTTTCTCTCTTTGAACCCCTCTGGAAAGCCTTCTTCCACCGTCTCCGCCCCAAAAGGTGGTTTCAGGGCAGCAAAAAAGGGATGGCCTGTGAGTTCAAAACCAGATACCAGTTCTTGGAATTGATCCTTCTCAAGTATGGCTTCACTTCCAAATGCGCAGTAAATGACGCTTTTGGGGGGCCACTTGTCTAGCCATTTTTCCCACTTCTCCTCTAGTAGGGAAGAGGAAGAAGGGGGCAGTTTTGGAACTACAGGCCCTGCGAGTAATACAGGCTTCTTGAAGTAATTTTCAACAAATTCAATATATGGCCCTTCAGTTTCTCTACAAGTCTTGAAACAAATGGCATCAATCTCACAATATGAGCTCAACAACCTCTGTTTTACTGCAATTCCACTGCCCGCTTCCTTTTCCCGATCAAAAAACATAAGGCCGCGCGCAACGTGCTTATTGAGCTTGATGGAGGGAGGAAAACCAGGAGGACCATTCATGAAAGACTCAATTGAAGGACCTCCTCCGCATAACAAGAAACCCACAGCTGCAGGACTTATGATGGCATAGTGAACTGCTTTAATGCCTAACTGATGCGCCAGAAGGGGCACCCAATGCATCAGATCAGAGAAGGTGAAATGAGGTTGAATTTCTTGGAGCAGAGATTCAATGGTGGGTCGAGTGAGATCCATCGCATGCCGGAGAAAAGGCTGCACGTGAATAGGAATTTCATTGCTGGTTTCAACATGAGCTGGGAGGCCTTCTATGTGTGGAAGGGGTAGGGGTATCAACTTGATGAGGTCTGGATGAAGATTGGATTTTTCCAAATTGGACAGCGTTTTAGGAGGGACGACGAGGAAAACTTTGTGGCCTCTGGCTGCAAGTTTGTTGGCTGTATGAAGATAAGGGGTGAGATGACCCATGCCAAACCATGGATACATGAAAATGGTAAGACAACCATTAGCCATGTCCGTTCCTTCAGATAAGAAAGTGGATATTATGGAGAAGAGATTGCAGATGAATGACAGCCAAGAGCAAGGGGATAAATAGCAATACGGAAGATAGCAACTTTTTGGGATGAGATCTGCTTTCTCGAGTCCCTGTCTCCAAAGCTGTCACCCCAGTAGAAAAAGACCAAGTCAACGCAATATACCATGTCACCAAACTATAGACTTAACAGAGGGAAGCCCCATCATTTTCATCCCCGTCTCTCCCCTCTCACTCTCTTCATTAACCCGCTCTATTGGAGTAGACTCACTGCACCCAGATGCAAATCTTTGCATAAACCTTCATGATTGTCACCACCGAGGCCGGGTTAATTTCATTGCTGCTCTAGTCTTTCAAGATTTTGGCCAGTATTCAGGGGCACCCAAAACGCGAGAATTGAGATCGATGAAAATTTGGGCAGTATTCAGGGGCACCTAGAACTCAAGAATTTAGATCAATGCTCCCGAGTTTCACGATGTCATCGATGGCGATGAGGATTCTATAAAATAGAGGAATTAAAAGAGTTTCCATCTTTAAAGTCTATAATCATTGTAATGATATTCAAATTTCTATAACCTAAATTTTATGGGATTTCAGAGTTTTTATAATTCTAATTGACTCTAATCTTGTCTCAACGCCTCTGGAACCGGCCGATTGGAGTTGTAATAGAAATTGTCCCACCGGAGTAGATTCCAACCTGAACAGTTGTCGGTTTTTTTAGGTGAATGAAGAGAGAGAAATAAGAAATTGAGGTTAACTCTGTTAAGTCTGTTTGGTGATATGTAATATTGTGCTGATGTGGAGTCTTTTTATTGGTGGGATAGCGTTGGAGACGGGCTCTCGAAACCGCATTTCCCGACCCCAACTTTTTATGGTGGAGGAAAAAGATGAAACTAAAAGGAGGCCCTTATTCACAGAGAGAGACAAATAGGACCGACAAACATTGGCCTTTTTTGTAGGTAAGAAAATCTATTGGTTATTACGCATTGAATCCATTTTCTAATGAAAATTTGGCTGGCACTGATTTTCATTCTATCAATATAAAATTTTCATCTAAATCGATGTTGATTTCATCAAAAATAATTTTTGATGTTCAATGATTAATTGCAGCAGTTTTCTCTTGAAGCTTTCTCCACAAGTTGTGATAAATTTATCATTTATAAACTTTCACTATGTTTGGTAACCACTTATAAATACCTCGAATTTATTAACTAATTTGAATTTTAACTTTTGGACAATACCACATTTAACTACATATTTTATTTGACTTGAACTCTTACATCATGTTAATCATTACCTCCATTGTGCATGAACTCTTACATCATTTTAATCATTACCTCCACATGGCACAATCAAATCTCGATACCTACACAAAATTTGAAATTTAAATCCATTTATAAATCCAACAATTTATAAATGTTTACCAAACAAAGCCTTTAATATGTTAGCTATCAATCAATATTGGTTTATATGGAAATGATTTTTCTAAAATCAATCACTCAAATTCATTTTTAATCACTGAAATAGATGTTTGTGTAGCAATATACGTGACGGCAAGATCAAATTGAAAGGGGGTGAAAGGAAGGAGGAAATGAGGAGAGGGACAAATAGACTGGTCCACCTCCGTTTGCAAACCAATTTTTACTTTTAAATAAAAGTTAGTCAAACAAATCACATCTAGATATGTTATGAGACTCACATGTATTGTACAAATCTTCTCAATTCAACCTCATATTCGCTCTCTTATTTCTCATTAAAATGAGTCAACAAACGGGCACATCACTTTTTTTGTTTTTAAGGGAGAAAACCTATAAGTTATTACACATGAATCCATTTTCTAATGAAAAGTTGGCCGACTCTTAGTGATTTGCATTTAATCAATATAAAATTTTCATCCATCTAATCTATGTGGATTTCATAATCGCACTCTTATTATTAAATACTACCTTCGTCCCATAAAAATAGGCCTATATGAACTAATATTGTGGATTAAGAAATGTGAATTAATGTAGTTGGAAATATAAAATTTATACGTAATTTCTTAATATACCGTTATTCAAGACAAACTTAATTTAATATACTATAAATTTATTAGTAGTTGGACTAAGAGTTTATTTGGAAAATAAATTAATTTTTATGGGACAGAGGTAGTACAAAAGAATTAATTTTGATGTTTACTGATTAATTGCAGTAGTTTTTCTCGTGTTGCTTTCCCACAAGTTGCGAGAAATATATCATTTATAAACCCTAAATATATTAGCCATCCATCAATATCTGGCATGTCTGAAAATAATTTTCTTAAAATCAATTTTCAGGTATACTCATTTTTAACCCTACATTATACATTAAAATAATCTTACACATAAATTTACATTTTTTTTACTTTCTAATTATTATACATTCTCTTGAAAAATTACTTTTCACAAAATCAATTCTCCAAGAATCATTTCCATACAAACATGCAATGTTGATTCAACTACGTTCTGTCAAATTCCTCATTTTTTTTCCAAACAACTTTCATTTCGTTCATTACTTAAAACCAGCATTGGCAAGCGCCCGTACAATGAAAGTTGAGGGCGTAGACACCCAAAAGACGTACCGTCCAAGTCCTAAATGCAATTATTGATTTCATTTCTTAATCACCAATACTAAGTATAATCACCAATACTAAGTATATAAACTAAAGATTAGTGTTTAATATATATTATTATATTATATACATATACACACACTTTCGGTGTGATAAATTGAAATTTCTATTTCTATAAAGTTAAACTGAAATAATAAAATTACTATCTCCGTCCTAAAAAGATGGTTCAATTTTCTCTTTTCGTCCGTCTGAAAACATGGTTCAATTTCCTTTTAAAAAAATAATTGAAATATTAATTCTCGTATATCTCCTTATTTAGTGTGCATAGTTACCAAAAATGAAATTATTAAAGTGAAATAATTAATAAATGAAATGGTATAACTGGGAAATGATTTTAAAATTTACTTTTCCAATACTATTAAATGAATTTTTCTTAATTTATGTGAAAAAAGGAATAGGAATAACTTTTTGAGACCGATATAGTATTATTTTTACAAATAACTAACACATTAAAAAAATTCTATATATATATGAAATTAGAATAATATTACATTACTATGCAATTATTATTATTATTATTATTTAAGTTCCATGTGCATTATAAGTCGTTCAAATGCATATTAGATATACTGCTTAATGAAATGCACCAAAAGAAATAAATAAACCTTATAAATGTTAAAAAAATAATAATAACACAACTCGCATTTAATGGAATTTGAATCTAGGACCTTAGAAGTCTAAACAGTAAACTCTAAACCTCAACCTAGCCCAACTGAGCTTAGACTTTATGTTACCCTGTGCAAGGTAACACATCAATCTATTAATTAAACCTGAAATACTGAAAAATTTTAATGGAACTATGTTACAGAATTTAGGTAGTGATTGATTCTCTTTACGAAAACACATTATAATCACACATATAACTGATTTGACCACTGATTTAACAACTGCTCATTTATAACCACAAATTTTAAATTTTTATTAAATCTACAATACTCATTTCACATCATTATAATTTCTCTTTATAATTTAATTTGAATAAATATATTCAAATAGCCACTTAATAAATTTCTCTTTCAAATATATTAAGTTGAAAAAAAGTTGATAAACAAAATGAAAAAAATAAATAATAAATAATACATAAATCAATAATTGGCTGCAACGAGGCAGCCAAGACAAGAAGAGCCACACACTCAACCTTAAAAATGATCTAACGCCTGATATATGATATACTATGACACCACATAGATCATAGAGCAACACTCAACCTGACCCTTTTTCTGTGGTATCCAAAGGAAAGGACTCTATTTGTGTGTGTGTGTGAGAGAGAGAGAGAGAATGGGGTCGAATGATTGGCCTGGGGGGGGGGTTTTGTAAAGGGAGGTTTTTGAATTTTCACGTGGGTCTGCAGGGAAAATGGGGGATGTTGTTGGATTTTTGTGGGGCTCGCTTTTTGCTTATTTGGCCTGCGATGTCAGTCCTTTCGACTCCTTTCGACACCATAAAAAAAGAGCTCAACACAGGGTGTTTGATAAAAAGATCAGTGGCATGGCAAATTGAAAATGTGCACAAACGTGGCTATTGCCCCGATCCACGATTGCATGGTTGCCAAATTCACTACATCAATCTTCCAACTCAGGTTACTAAGTTTTATTATTATTATCTACAACTAGGCAATCTGCTGCGTTTTCATTTAAAGGGGGAAAAAAGGAAAGAGACGAAAATGAGAATAATTTGGTACGTGATTTGTTCATGAATTTAAATTTTCAAGAACAAAAACACCAAGTTCAGTTATTTAAATGGTTTTTTTTTTTTTAAAGTAAATCTACCTGTCATTTACTAGCAATGAGTAGGAGAAGTGTCTTAGAAAAATATATATATTTTCAGAATTTCAGTCTCTTTTTGTCAACGATAATCAACAAACATAATTCAGTTCTAGGCCAGTGCGACAACAATTAATAGTTGAAACTTATCAACCAAGTCCTCTGACATACTGATCGACTGTGGTATCAAACAGCTCGCATCTGCAAGAACAAGGTAAAACTGTGTAATTAGCATTGACATAATATTATCTAAAACCAAAGATACTATGAAGAAACCACTGCTCCTATTATGAGGACAACAGCCATGCAGAATATGAAACAATTATTAAGTACAAGTAAAGAGCATTTCTTAAGGCAGGGTGAGAGCTTCGATGTTCAGGAATCTCTCTTATTTCTAAATGAAGTCCTGTCCTTGTAAAATATAAATTTTTTGCCGTCCTTCTCCCCTCTTTCTTTACAGAGAATGTAGTCTCCTAGATCATTCACTTCACAGATCCCAATAAAACATGATGTTTCCAATTTCGCTCATAAAACAAACTCATTTTCATCGAAAGGTTTCATATAAAACTTCAGCTATATCATAAATCTCTATTCAGTATCCTCAAAATCATACTTAGGTCTAAATAAGAGTTAACTTCATCTCAAATTTCACATCATTTCAGTCTCTGGAAAATGTATGATTTTGCATTCTTGCACCAAGCTAGTAGGTAGAGGCTAACTTCCCCCCGGGGGGGGGGGGGAGAAAAGAACGAGACACCCGCCCCACACAAACACAGTAATGCCACCAGCCCACCACATTTTTCCATTGCCATCAAATTTCCAGAACGGCACACAAATGTGGCTGAATCCACGAATTTATTAGGCTAGTAACAAGCATACAATGGTTATAACCAAGCATACAATGGTTATAACCAAAACTCAGCATGGAAGGAAACAACCTTCTCACGTGCCAAAACCAGATAAAACATGACCCGGCGGTTATAAATTCGTGGATTCAGCCAACCTAATAAACTCAGCATAACCAACCTAATAAATTCGTGGCTGAATCCACGAATTTATTAGGATAGTAACAAGCATACAATGGTTATAACCAAAACTCAGCATGGAAGGAAACAACCTTCTCACGTGCCAAAACCAGATAAAACATGACCCGGCGGCTAGAATGCTTCTTGTACCGATTCCGCTCAGGACAGACCATCCTAATCTAGAGTCAGCAAAATATGTACTGTTCGTGCATTCTACCAGGTTAGGAGGCATTTCCAAAGTCAAAGCACAAAGCTCATCCATATAATCATAGGTCAATCTTTTATTCTAGTTTAAAACCAATCCTAATCCCATCAATTTTCATACCTGGAGCAACACACCTACGCTACATGTGCCCTGAATATCTCAAATGTGCGCATCTTCAATGCATGGTGGTAGTCATAGGGCGATGTGACAATTGGCAAAAAAGATGCTTATTTGGCACATAAAATACTTGGCAACGACAATATCAACCATTAATTTATCCAATCACTAGACCCCTCCCTCCCTCTCTCTCTCCTCAAAATACTTAACAATAATTTGCCAAATATACAATGTAGACATTGCTACATTAGAGAGTTCATTGAATGTAATGCCAATATTCTTTGCCACATGTACACCATCAACATTGTTGAATTGGAGATGCTCTTGGCCAGTACACATTACCCCATATTATTAAGTTATTACTGCGAAATCCACCATTTAACACACTCATTTGACATTTCATCTTATTGTTAAATTTTTGCACTCTTAAAACAAAACTATTTATTATTATTATTTTTTTAATAATCAGTAAATGTAAATCGTATTGATCAAAAGATGTAGATATACAAATACTCCAGGAATACCTAGGATGACTTACATGATGCTGTACAAAGGTAATGAAATCAAAAGATACTTTGAGCCATAGCCAAGGACTCGAATTGAAATAAAACATTAGGACACGACGCTCTTCCGATCTTGACTTTGTATACATGTGTTTTAATCCTACGGACGATGCCATCCAGGGTTGGTTCAAGATCTTCAAAAATTTGCCGATTATGTGCTGTCCAAATATAATAGATAGTGGTAGCAAGACCAATACGTTTAACTTTGTTGTGCTGTCCGACCATTTTTTTTTTTTTTATAGCAGATGGATAACTTTTGGTATGCTACACGTAGCCCATATGCCTAGAATATACTTTCAATTACACGTTCTCGTAGAATCACTAGACAACTCATGGAAAAAGTATGACATAGACATGTTGATCATTTAATTGGCAGAGAAATATTAGAAGTTACATGCAGTCAATGAATTACAAAAACCTGGTAACTGACCTAATTGGACTTCCTGGCGAATAAAGTGGATTCTTGACCACATATTCGACATATAAGTTATAAATGTACTTCAGGGATTCTCTAAGGTCTCCAGTTCTCGGGTGCATGACAAGGATGAACTGCAGCTCAAAAAAGAACATTGCACAAGAAACAGCTATAAATACAGAAAATACAACGTATAGAGAAATGAGAGCTAAACGGAAATTTATAAAGATGAACCGTGCAGAAGTTTCTAATAACTGACAATTAGATATGATAACTAAAATATTCACCTTACCTTAATCAGTGTTTCATTGCAATAATTCTAGTTAATATGGCAAACTCAACTCATATCTTCTCCCAATGTTTTATAAGTTAAACCTCAAGTTGAATTTTGCAAGAAGGGATTAGTCAAATCCTAAAAGTCTACTGGACAAGAAACATAAAAATAAACACGTAAAGGTTGCAGCATTATTAAGAAGTATTCAATAGAAAAGAAGGTTAGAACATATGGAACTTCTACACTTATCAGTCGCGTTTTCAGGATAAAACAAAAGAACCGATCGCTTTACCTATCGTCTGAGTGCCATGAAAAATGGGGGGGGGGGGGTTAAAGAAGTAAAGGCTTCTCAGCAGACCGGTATCCTGTTTTAAGGATTAAAAATGAATCCAAACCAACGACATTATCATTATTAACTACATGCAGTATGTAATGTTTCGTGGAAGATAAGCATACGCTTCTCTTATGTAGGATGGTGCTCCAAAACCATAATAATTAAAAATTTAAATGCAAATGTTCCTCGTACTCGTCCAATTTCCACTCCAAGATAATCCGTAAATTTGGGTACGGCTTGCTGTTTACAACCAAAATCAATTGAACTAATTCGAAAAAAGAAGGGGAAAAAAGCACCTTTATTCCAGATGGGGTCTCCATGAAACTGAGTTTATACGTATTGGTTCGGAAGCTGTGGAATGAACACCCTTGCCCAGGTAACTGTGGCACGCCAAGATTCCCTTTGTCAACACTGCAAATTGAAACAACAAAATCAGAGGAGAAAATCCATTAAAAAAGAAAATTGCTCTGTGACGAATATTAACTCATAGCAGTCCATTTCAAAAGATACATAAAACACTGATCGGCTTTTTTTTTTTTTTTGTGGGGTGGGGGCAGAAGAGATTTAAAAAAAAAAAAAAAAAAGATTATTATGGAAAAGTGAAAATCGAGATTACCAAGTCGGATCCATTTTAGCGGTTAGGGATTTGAGAGAGAAGAGGAGTCCAAACATGAGCTTATGGTCCTGCTGGGAATTGAGGGTCTTGAGGGGTCGATTCCATTCCCTATAAAGCAAACAGACTCCGTTTCTGTTGAATATGTAGAGCATATACGCATTATTTCCTGATGCTGTCGCTGTGGGTACTGGCGGAGATGGGTTAATTTCTGATCCTCCAAAGAATTGCATTTTTCTTCCAATTCCTAGATTTTAAACCTCAAATTGCACTGCTTTGTATTTGACGAGCAAGAACAGGAGAAAAGCAATGATTTGGACTTTGACTGCTAACTACTGGAACCCTGGAGGGACAACGACGACGTTTGAGTTCATTCTTATTATTATTTTTTTAAGCTAATACACCGTGCGGTGAATGTCAATTGTAAAATTGTGATATATCAAGAGGAGAAAAGAAAATAATTGGAATGAAAGAACAGGAGAAGAATGACTACATAAACACGGCACATTCTATGGTATCCATTGGACATCATGTATGGTGTCTGATAGGTTGTGTGTCAGACACTCATTAGACACTATAGGAGACCCATCTCCTATAGTGTTCAATGAGTGTCTGCCACATAACCGATGAACACCGTAGAAAAATCGATATGAACACAAACAGCTATTATTTTAGACCTGTAAGGGAGAGAGCCTCCTTCGGACAAACAACTATTATTTTAAATCTGTAGGAGAGAAAGCCTCCTTCAACAATAATCTTATATACTGTTTTTGCGCCAACAACAACAATGTGATTCAGTGACATTTAGGTAAGTTTTCCACGCTCCTAAAATTAGAATTCAATTCCCCTCAACTAAAATTCCTTTATTATGTTAGAACACACACAGACATAGACACACACACTCACTCTTCTTTCACAGTGGACTTTTACTGTAAAATTGAAACGAATTAAAATTATTTGTATAAATAAATTGGACTTTTTTATATGCAAAAACTAGGAAAAACTCTACACCCCATCACATTTTCCATCATGTGCTCATCCCATTCATCAGAGTACCTTCTTTGCTTCCTTCCTGACTAAACGTGAACCTCAGAAAATAATTCCTTTTCCTTTCTCTCCTTTTTACCAAAGTGCTACTGCAGAGCATAGAAACGAAATATGTTCAAAAGAAACCTCGTAAAATGTTTCCATGGATTTCTTGCAAGAACCTATTTGATTATCGCCCACCAATAACTAGCTAAGGCTGGTCATCTCAACGAGTCAAAACCACACTATACCAACTTTGACTGGGACGACCAGACAACATGTTCTGTTCAAACTTAAAGCAACGCAAAACACTAACAGAGAAAGCAAACCAACACAATGTGGCTAGGGGAAATAATTCATACACAAATTTGTATAGAAAGACAATCCAACTGCATCGACAAAACAACCAACAATGTTTAAGAACAGAATACTCGAGACTAGAGAGACTATTAACAAATTAAGGCCTGCCAGAAATAGTGAAGAAAATATGCGTTTTGCACTCTTCAAAAACAAAGATAGTCAACCCAAAGTCCAGCAAAACTAAATACAAGTTTGAGTTACTAAATACCAAAACACTAGGTTGAACCCCAAAAAAACATGGCTACTAATTCAGTATTCCCATTTCCGTAACTCCATTCCATCAGGAGGGCTTCCTTCCACCTTCTTTGAACCCACTTCTTTCCAGTTTGTGGATAGCACTGTCCCATTTGACTCGACCTGTTGGTTAACACAAAATAGAAAAATGTCAGGACTTAAGCTGAGCAAGTAAATAATTTTTAGATAGTGATAATAACTTAAGAATCTACAATCACGTATTTTTGCTGATTCGAATTATGTGTTGATACGGGAGGCATGCCTGGGATCTCTTCGGAGAGTGGAGGATTAAGAAAAAAGAACTTGTAAGAATCTAACAAAGATACAGGTCTTACAAAAGATTTGCTCATGGCTCTTCTTGTGTCCTCATCAGCATCTCGGTATATGTCTCTGAAAAGCTTGTTCAAAGCTGCATCACCATCTAGGTTCTCTTCTTTTTCCTGATAGGTAAATGCGAAGTGCCCATTATGAAATGAATATCTTAAATTCCGTGTGTGTGTGTGTGGAGAGAGAGAGAGAGAGATTAAATCATATACCTCAATTTTCACCTGAGCTTCGAGCTTATCCCAATCTACTCTCTTCGGCTTGGAGGAAGGATAACGAGGTCCTTGGTTGCCTATCAGACCCAAGAAATAACAGAAAATAATTTTTCTTGAATAAGAAATGATACTCCATGCAGGAAAATAACAATTTTGACTGATAGTCAATCAACTTACAGCAAAGTTTCATGTTACTCACAAACATATAATGTTTCAAGTTAGTTAATTGATTATACTTTTTATTTCAGTCAGGTCCTTAAGGGAGGACAGTTTTTAATGAATGAGTTGTGCTAGATATTTGGTTTAAAAGATTAACCATATCTTGATCAAAACTGAACCAAAAGCTAAAATTCTTTGACCGCCTAGAAGCAAAATAAAGTTTGGCTGCTGACGAGAAACTTCCCCATGAGTGACTAACAGCATTTTTAACGTTAAAGCAAAATTGTCTGCAGCACTGGCACTCGCATCCCCCCTCATTGTGGATAGGACTCCAAACATAGCAAGCGCCTATATTGTGATTTGTGTTTCGCACAATCAAATTAGCACAGTTCTCATTCCTTTTTCTACTTATACCTTCAAGTGCAGATGACCAAGGGGTTGTGTGTTTTCAGCCACCAACAGGGGCTCCTGAGCACAATTTCAATATGCATAAAGGCAAGGTAGAAATGCAATGTCTGCAGCAAGTAACCTACCTGATGGTGCATTTGTTCTTTGCACCACTGCAACATCCTTGCCATATTCAAGGGAAGTCCAGTGTACAGCATCAACTTTTGCAAGCCGAATTTCAATTTTTGTTGACAAGACAACATATCTACAGTTTGCAGGATTTATCTGGTTGTAAAGAAATAAAAAAAGGGGAAAAAATGGTCAGCAACACTTTGATCCTCACAGCAGACTCTTCTCACACCATAGAAAGACTAAAAATGTAAGATCGGAAAGCGTCGTATTACTATAATGCAAAAGACTGGGTTGTCTTCCTAAAGTCATAACAAGAAAGTTCATCATACAAAATTCAATTCTTAAAGAAACAGCTTTCTACTGAATTATAGTAGGGGATCCCTCAGTAGATTGAAACGTGAGACTTTTTTAAAGGTAGGATTGGAATCCACCACTGTCTATCTTTTTTAAAAAATCCACATCCAACTACTCCAAGTATGTTATCCAAACCTGTAATGTTTGGTAGGATGAATTGGACAACATTTAGAGACAAAAGGAATAAGATATCTTTTTCAGCTTGCTGTTGAGTCATGTCCAATACTAGCACTGCATACCAAACAATGCACTTAAAGGGGGCGCTCAGAAATAACACACTGTCAAACACATGAATTTCAGCACATCACCTTTCCAAATAACCTTGTTTGAAAATGATATGGTTCCTCCCCAGGCACATCGATGGTAACGCTGAGCTGAACAGAAACCAAGGATAAGAAGTTAAAATGTAGTTGGAGATCGTAATTTAGAGACCTTGAAGTTTACAACAAAATGAAAAACTAATAGATCTTGCGTAACATACTATTTGTTCGCCAAAGTCGACCACAATATTGTCTGCTTTTACACCCTTTGCAAATATTGTTACAACCACTTCCTCAGGTTTTTGGTAAAATTCATGCCTGCAAAAAAAAAAAAAAAAGGTGTTAGGGTGGGGGGGGGGGGGTTGAACCTTAGCAAAAGTGCC